>JAVQJD010006215.1:0-18701 GCA_036023655.1 Nannoperca australis
ATTTCTTTAAAGTTAAGACTAGTTTAAAGTCATCTTCATTGAAAAGTACAGTGCTTTTCCTTCAAAAATAAGGACATTTCAATGTGACCCCAAACTTTTGAACGGTAGTGTATATACTTTTATATAAAACAGAACTGATCTCATTTCTTTACAGCAGACAAAAGAAATTAGCTACTAGTTGGTTGCTAAAAGCTGAGTGTTTAGCAGGCTAAAGTGCCAAAATATTTTGGGTTGGTGGAGTCGGTGGAGACTAAAACAGAGCTAAAGGGAAAGTGAATATTGGGAGTCACATTCGTCAGGTTATGTTAGATGTGTAAATTAATAATATTATTTCTGCATGTACTGTTTAAAAATTCAATTTTATACTTGCTTGGAGCTTTTAGTATTTGATTTGTTTCTCAGCGTTCATTTACTAAAGTAGGTCACTACTGCTGTGCAAATGCGTGTGTACCCATGTTTCATTCTCAAGTGTATTCATGATACTGTAATTGTGTGTATGATGTTGTAGTGTGTTTTTTGCCTCTTCTCATAATTAGAAGTGCAATTACTCAGACTGTTCAGGCAAAGCTCTGATTGTTCCAGCTCTCCTGTGTGGCTATGCATTATGTTAGGCCTCTCTTTAACTATATTTATGCTTTATTCAGCTCCCACTAGAATAAACCTTTCAGTGAAACAGATGTAGCAGAGGTTAAAGGGTAAAGATAAGAGGTCACAGAGCAAGGCAGAGCTGGTTCACAGAATTTATAGTTCCTTAAAATTTGGCAACCTTTGTGTGGTTCAGCTCAGAATCAGTTTTTTGTTTGGATGGCCGCGTTTTTTTCATTCACAGGTGCGGGTGCAGGTTTTTTGACTGAAAGAATGGGAACTGTTGTAGTTTTTCAATAAGAAAAATAACACTGCCAACCAACAAATTGGGCCCATGCAAGCAGTTTTCTGTTATGTTGCTTTTCACAAGTGTTAAAATGTTACCTATTGTTGAGATGCATGAACAAAAACTGCAGAGAAATATTAACTTATTTGCACTGGATGAGAAGCTGTGCATGAGTTGACCACAGTACTGATTTACAGTACTTGGGAGGACTGGCTGTTAGCAAAGGGGCTAATGCCAGCACAAATGAAAATACATTTCTTTTTTTCTTTGACAACAAACCCTTTGTTTGTGTGCAAATATATACATTTTGGAACTATCCTGCTTGTGCCACATAACATACAATGCCCTCATTTGTCATTTGTATCTTTGATTGTGGAGAGAGCAGATAGGGTTTAAACCAACACCCCCTTTTCATCTCCTATGGTGATCGGTGTAGATGGATCCAAGAGAGGATTAACAACCTACAAGACCATGCTGAGAGACTTCCTGTCAAACACCGGCAACCCACAGCGACATAGAAAGCACAACAGGGCCAGTGTATAACCATGGTGCCATGCCATTGTCTGTCACACTCTCTTTTTTCATCCCCCTCTAATTTGCTTGTTGTTTCTACTTTTAAATCTCTCTTCCTTTCCCCCCTTTTCCTCTCCATCTCCATCTCTTCATGTCCTCTTTTTCTCCGTGGCTCTATCTGCTCATTCCAGGATGCAGACTGAGGCTTAGCAGGAGGAAGCAAACACTCCTCCTCACCTGCCAAAGGTCTAATGTCAATTTAGCCACCCGCCAATCAAAACCATAGGATACAGCACGAGATGCTGTGTGTGTGTGTGTGTGTGTGTGTGTGTGAACAGATTAATTCAAGCTGGACAATGAACCACTAAAGTCTTTAAATCATCCAAATATGATACCATACAATGAGACAGACAAGCCTCAACGGGTCTACTAAGTCACAGTTTTAAAAAGAAATACCAAAGAAACACTTTTAGGCAGGAATTCCTGAGCTTCAGCAGACAAGGTTTTGATTCTGTAAGGTCTCATTATTAACTGCAAATAACACCACATCCCGTGGAGCAGTCAGTTCTACAATGCCACATTCTTTATGCCTATTTATTTATTTTTCATCTTTTTTCGCTTCATTACTTCTCCCAATCCTTTCACCCATCTCGTGCCTTACATGCTGATAACCATATGGCTTGTGCTTACCTGAGCCCACTTGTCTGTCTCTCTCTCTCTTACCACACACACACGCACACACACACACACACACACACACACACACACACACACACACACACACACACACACACACACAGTCCTACTTGCTGGTCGAGGTGTTGCAGTTGTTTTCGGGTCTCCTCTGCTTTAGCTGCTAACTCTGCTGTGCTGATCTGCAGCATATCTGTGACACAAATTAGCAAGTTACAAATAATTTCAAGTGCCGAATAGGAATTGCAAATGTACACCAAGCAGTTATTGCATCAAGGCAGCTGATAAATACTGTAGGCATTGACATAAAGTGCACGTTCACATTAATCAGCCTCATTATACATAACAGCACAGCAGGGATTTGGATGTGAACATTTTTTACTTCCCAGGATGTGGGAAGTTGAGGGGATTGTAAATGGTATTCAGAAATATTTGAGAGGGAAATGCTGTAGAATGTAAGATGACAGGACCTGTGGCAGATGCCGAGGCACTGGTTGGTGCATTGACAGGACAACCTCGGCTGGTAGGGAAGGAGAAGGCCAGGGAACCCTCTGTCATCTCGCTGTCTTCAGTACCGTCCACTATCCTGTAAAGTGACAGAAGAGTGTGTGTGTGTGTGTGTGTGTGTGTGTGTGTGTGTGTGTGTGTGTGTGTGTGTGTGTGTGTAGGAAAGTAAAGACTGTTACTGATGATGTAATAATTGTCGGATAATCAATAAAAACATGATCAATTAATTATATTTTGTTTAAATGTTGTGCTTTTGTAGTATTAAAGGTATAATTGAACATTTGGGGAAATACTCTTATTTGCTTTTTTGTCAAGAGTTAGATGAGAAGATCGATACCACTATCATGCGTGTATGGTAAATATGAAACTGTAGCCAGCAGCCGGTTAGCTTTGCTTAGCATAAAGACTGGAAACAGAGGGAAACAGCTGTGAAAACAAAAAACAGCTGATTTCCAAGTACATTTTCCAAGTCCTAATGCTGTGTTGATTGTTTAGGTATATCATTATATGCCACATAAATTAGATTATAAGTTTTTATGTAGTTTTATATTTAAATTGCTCTCTTTTCAACTCCTGTAAAATGTTACAATATTTTTGATATTTTTATTTTGAACTTTAAGGTGTACATATACTGTAAAATGATCCAAATTGATCTAAAATCCCACAAAAGTCCAAATTGGGGTCTCTAGCTTGTGTTTTGTAAAAGCTAGCAGAGTAAAATCATGGGTCGGAGGTTATTTGGAGGTAAGCAAAAACTTAATTTCTCTGTCATGCTCCACTTCCTGATCAAACAATGCTAGTGAGAGACGTCTGGGTGGGGGCCAACAGTTTACCTTTGAGTGATCCAATTTAATGTGAAGTATCTGACTTAAGTCCCCAGCCTATAACACAGTGTCACAGAGACACAGGCCTACACAGGTAGACACAGGCAAATCGATAACAATCAAACTCACCTGGGGCTGAGGTTGGAAGGGTCTAAAGTGGTGAGAGTAATTTCCTGGATCTTCCTCCGAGACCTCCTGGAGCTCTGTCTCGTGGTCTTCTGGCTGGGACAGCTCAGTGGAGATTTCTCACTTGTGTCCCCGAGGTCCACCGCCCGGTTCTGATCCGAAGACAGAGATACAGACATGGCCTCGACTTCCTCCTCCTCCTCATCTTCCTCATGTTCCTCCTGTGCTTCGATGATAGGCGGACAGCCCTGGACCACTCGTCCATTCCTTCCCACCCCAGACTGGAAATAAAAAGAAAAAAAAAAGAAAGAAAGAAATACATGAAAAGAATCTTCGAGTGTAGCGACAAACATCAATCGCCTGTGATTTGAGGGCATTTTGAAATATAAACTTTGAGTGTGGATACTAGGAGAGCTTCTGGAAATTACAAAAAACTACAGAAAAAGCAGAGCTGACATGAAATTAAAATCTATTCATGTCGGTACGAGTAATCTGAAGCATTAGCCTTGATGGTGTCAAATTTGCTTAAATGCCTGTGTCAGATGTTGCCATCCTGATGATTTCTGCTTCCCTTGAAGCTGCTGAATACACTAAGCTGGGTTTGCACAGTTATCACCATGACTCTGAAATACACAGAGGTGTTTTCAATACATAAATATGCACCAATGACTTCTAAGTGCACGGAGCAGACCACAGCTGGATTTATGAGTGATGAGCTTGACCAAAAAGCCCCAGATCAACATTTTAGAGAGAAACTGTGAACTGGTGAACTCTGACCGAGACCTGTGTTCTCTTTTGTTAAGGGTCTGCAGTTGTGCTAAATGGCAAGGGTGCTGATCAACCATAAGATGAGGATCAAATCAGGTAATAACAGAATAAGATTTTTCTTTTTTTTTTTCTATCATATATATTTGTGGTATTTGTGCAACTTCTCAACATTCAAAGAGCAGCCTGGTGGTATGTCTGGGCCAGCTGTGATTTAATGACTGCTAGCTCATTCGGTGCAGAATTGATCTTCCTCTAAAAAGAAAAGAAAAGTCTAAAAGAGTGATTGAGTCCATTATCAGTGTTGGAGGTCTACTGCTGGGTCGCCCTGCAGACTTTTCATTGGGATAGAAAAATTGATGTGCGGTTGAACGTTAATTTGAGTTTCATTATTTTCTATTGTGAGCTGATTAAAATGTTTTGAGCTGACATCAACAAATAGGCTGAGGTTATCATCATCTTTTGAGTTAATGGCGCTTGTCTCAAAGCAAGGTATATTGCCTTTAGACTGTAAAACATCAGTCAGTGTTTGAGTGTGTTAAAGTGTTTGCGGTCTGTTACCTGAGTGTCTACAGTTGTTGTGGACAATCTGGCCTTCACCTGGAAGAGAGCCAGAGAGATAATGTACAGCAAATGAACTGCAGGAAAGGACAATCAAGATGTGGCCTTTCTTTCTCAGTTTTAGATTACAGAGGAGCTATTTCACAGCGCTCAGCAGTAAATCACTTTGCAAAGCGGGCACATGGCTCGCGGTGATCCAGTGATGGAAAATAATTCACCTTAACACACTGATACTATTGTGTTGTGCTCATATACAGTACAGTAATATCCAGACGGCAATCTCAACCTCTGAGCCACAAACACATCGCCCATCCTGAGCTGCCTCCTTCCACCTCATTTTAACTCTTCTCGGTCCTGAGATTTGGGCTGTTCCTGTGCACATTAGCTTCTCCTAAAAAGCCCTGCGGCAGGTAGTGTGTGTGTGTGTGTGTGTGTGTGTGTGTGAGTGGGCCAGTGGTGTTTGGGCTGGAGAGACAGAAACACCTGACTGTAATTACAGCAGCAGAGCTCTTCCAAGTGCCTCGGCTATTTTTGCCCTCTTTCTATCTCTTTTTCTCTCACACACTTTTCTTATTTTAAAGCTCTTCCCCTTTCTCCATCCATCCTCAAAGTGTATTTCTCACCCTCCCAGCCCTTCTTGTCTTCCTCACTCAGCACATCAATCATTCTTACACATTATTACAGTACCTTGATTCATCATAATAATCATGAAAAAAAGAAATCGGCAAGTGTGTGTGAAGTGCTTATCGTTAAAAACTAATCTGGAACTATCAGGGTTTATTTTGTTCATTAAAATAAGTGTAAAGATCAGATAAAAAAGTTAAAAAGTTAAAAAAAATAAAACAAAAGACATTTGATTTGTTGTTTTAATTTCTTTGAGAGACTCTTGTGTAGAATCAGCACCTAACCTATATTTCCTCCACACTTTTTTTCTTTACTTTCTGTTAGCGGAAGCTTTTTTAACACAAGGGGACCTCATTAATCTAAACTACAGTGATCATTGTCCCCTTGCAGCATGAAACATAATAACTGTTATGCTTTTGAAATTCTATTCAGTGATAGTCATAGATTCAGCCATAGATAGTCATAAAAATCTGCAAAAAAACAAACAAACAAAACCAATGAGCATCAGTCATACTGCAACAATATGGGATGGGATCGCTGCCACAATTCAAAACTGCAAAAAAAAGTTTTGCAAGGTCGAAAATAAGTTTTGAATGTCTGAAAAACGATTTCAAATCTCTGCAAAAATAAGTTTGTATCTGAGTTTTCCTTCTTTACAAATGCAACTCTCTTTTACGGAGTTTTGCCAACACGTTTTCAGAGTTTCAAACCTGGCACTGTTCTTCCACTGTGCTGGTTTGTATTCCAGGTTTGAAACCTTGCAAATGGTGTGGAGTTTCAAACCTGTGCTGTGTGTAAACACTGCCAGGAATCACATGACTCTCAGACTCGCAGCTGTGGGGGCGAATCTCTGAAAGGTGGGTGTTGTTAACTACACTCTGAAAAAACAGTTTGCAGTATGAGTGCAAATATAAAGATTCGTCCTTTCAAACCTCAAGTTTCAACATTTCAAAACTTTTTTTCAGAGATACGAACTCCAGTTTTCAGACCACCATTTACAAGGTATCAAACCTGGAATACAAACCAGCACAGTGGGAGAACAGTGCCAGGTTTGAAACTTTGAAAATGTGTTGGCAAAACTCAGTAAAATATATTTGCATTTGTAAAGAAGGAAAACTCAGATACAAAATTATTTTTGCAGAGATTTGAATTTTTTTTTCAGACATTCAAAACTTATTTTCGACCTTGCAAAACTTTTGTTTGCAGTTTTGAATCGTGGCAGCGATATCATCCCATACAACAACACCCAGCAGAGACAGCAGCATCTCAGACAATTTTAGGAATCAATACTACTTTGATGGACTTACGTGCGTCTCATGTCCCTCCCTTAGGTTGTATGTGAGGTCCTGCTGGATGTCCTGGACGAAGTGGTGTGAGTATTCAGGGTAGAGGTCCAACACCTCATACAGCCCCTTCAGGTTGATACATTGCAGGTCACAGTAGGTCAGGGCTTTCACGTCTGCATTGGTTTTTATCACTCTGTCATCCAGGGACAGGTTCGCCCCGATCAGGTCGCCTTTACCTGCTCAGAGAGAGACACGGAAAAGGTAGGTCAGAATAAGGGTCACAGCAACATGTTTATTCTCTGGTAAAAGGGTTTGAGGATGCAGACTCTGTTGAGTCTCTAATGCTGTCCCTCATGTTTCGGATCATCCATTTATCAGAGAGTTTCTGAGGGAGTACTCAGGATGTTTAAACCACCTGTCTCGTCAAGACTCGGCTCAAGCCCTCATGTCAGCGTGCATCTGTGCCGCAGACACGTCTATAAGCCCTGTGAATCCCTACCATCTCTGGGAAGTTGTATAACTAAGTTTTAAATGTTAATATGTTTTATAGAAATGGATGTTGGTTCAGATGTGCTCCAGTGGTTTTCCAGAAAGTGACGTTGTCAAATGATCCATTGATTAACTAAAATACTTAAAAAGACAAAGGCAGTGTCATGTAAGAGGAAGATAAAAACCAGCCAATGGGTTTTTTCACAGCCTGGCAACCCAAAACCTGTTCTTACTAGTCGCTTAAAACAGATCTATAAAGCTTTAATAAATGATTTGTTAAGCATGAATATGGTTCAGATATTATTTTAGTTATCCTCTGAACACTATGACTGAAAGTTTGGTTTGGCTTGTTGTCATATTCTCAACTTGAGTCAATTAGGAAGACTAGGAAGAGGGAACCATAACTGAGGCAAACATGTTTGAATGAAGTGGTGTTGACAGCTGCTTCCTGTTCTCTTCATACATACAGGACGGAGCTAAGTACCTCGTTAGTGTTAATGCCCCTTAAGCAGTGATAAAATATTCATTATGGTCATTGTGAACTGTGAGCGCTGCTCAAATACACTGAGGCTGATGGAGCGCCAGTCGTGACTTCTTCCCCCCCCCCCACACTGTTTCTCAGTCCCCTCCTTCTCAACAGTTATTACCTCCCTCCCTTCCTCTCTATGCTCCTAGATTTCTCACTCCTGCTATCAAAAGCCTTTGTCTTCTACTTCCTCATACCTGCCTCTCTCTGTTTTTATTCTCTCCTCCCCGTCCCCTCTGTTGTCTTTCCCTTTCCTCTCTCCTCCCCTCTCCGTTCGCAATATTTCCTTCATGCCTCTCAAAAATTTCCTTTCTCCCTTGCTTGTTTCCTTCCTTCCTTCATTCTTGTTTACTTTCCTTTGCTCCCCCTCCTTCCTTCCTTCCCTGCTTACTGTACTCTCTTACCTTCCTACTCTGTTTTAATGACTTCCTACTTTTCCTCCATATCTTCCTTTTTCCCTGTTCACTTCCTCTGTTATTTCCTCAGTTATTGTTTCTTTCCTACTTTCCTCCCTTCTTTCTATACTTTGTGTTTTACTGTAATTCCTTGGTCTTCTTTTCATCTTTCCTTCTGTCCTTTATTTCTCCCTGTTGTTCTTCTTTCATTCCTGCCTCCCTTCCCTACCTCACCTCAGCTGTTTTTCAATCTCACCGCTCACTCTCCTCAATTTTCCTCCTTTTCCTCCTCTTATCCCTCCCTTCCCTCCCTTCCTCTGCATTAATCTCAGTTACTTTCTTCCCTTTGAAACTTTAGTTTTATTTGAGTGAGATATTCCACTACAGATGTCCTCTCTCTTTTCTCTCTCCATCAAACCCACTTCCTCCTCATCCTCTCCCTGTCTTTGTTTCATGTCCCTCAACATGGCCTCTCTCACTCTCACCCACAATTCTATTATGTCGTACTGAGCTGTGGCTATGGACTAGTAGTGTGACAAGGAAGAGGGGCGTAGAGACAGACACACACACACACACACACACACACACACAGACACACAGAAAGAGAAAAAGATAGAGAGAAGCTTTTTTCTTCTTCAGTCAGACACTCAATGTCAGCTTGACCTTCTGCACAGTCAGCAGGCAAGCACAGAGACAATGCTCTCCGCCTGTCAGCCTACACACACACACACACACACACACACACACACACACACACACACACACACATGCACCTGCTTACACTCCCACACGTACAAACAAATATCACTCTGTATACCAGCAAACAATTCCACCTACTCCACATGCCCAAACTTTTATTTTCTAACAGGAGTGCTGGTACTGAGACAAACAACAGGTAGACTCACACACACACACACACACACACACACACTCAACATGCACAAACGCAATAACAAACACAACAACAGAGATTGAAGTAAAGATATTAAGTGCTGCACCAACTGAGACAACAGAGAGAAGTGATGGATGTTTCAGATTCATATCTTTAATTCACTTTCTCTCACTGAACACACACACACACACACACACACACACACACACACACACCCACACACACACTTTTGTGCCAGATTCATGAAGGTCAGATAGCCAAGGTCATCAAGGTCACTCAAAAGAAAAGGTTGTGTTACACAGCAGATGTGTGTGGCTGGGAGTACTGCTAGACATGTATGGTATCTACAGTGCTTGAGTTTTGAGTGGGAAATTCCTCACCACTGTGTTCTTCACCACTCAAAAGCTGGTGCAAATTTGTGTTGAAGGAAGGTTGTGATGTTAACAGAGTTTCAGCAGCATTGAATTTGTTCCAAAAACATTTTTCTAAGTAGCTTTTAGGCTTTTTGGGAGGGGTCATGTGCAAGACTATTTCTTGGCCAGGTGCACAGGCAAGAAATAGATAAGAGCTAACCGGCTGCTGACTGTAGTTTCATGTTTACCACATAAGCATGAAAGGCTTATCGATCTTCACCTAACTCTCAGCAAGAAAGCGAATAAGTTTGTTTCCCAAAATGTCAAATGATTCCTTTAATAACAAAGAATGTTTTGTAGTTTGTAATCTGCAAAATGTTTGGATCCAATCTGCATTAAAATACATATAGAGATGATTATGAGTTACATATATGTCTACATAAGCAAGTGAAGTAGTTGATGATAAAATAGAGAAAAAGTGACTTTGAACTCCAACTTGATGTGTACTGAGCAGCTTATACACTCCAGATGTGCTTTGGTTGCTATTAGCTCAGGATTCTATGGAGGCACCAGAGTCTGATACCATACATGGTCCACCTGCTGTGGACCAGTTTCTTCATCTGGGTCAATTTGCTCTCCTGAGATGGTCAGCTTCTGGTTGTGAGGGTTTTTTAAATAGCAGTCTTTGCTTTTATGCATCTTATTTTTAAATATATAATTGAATCTTTTCCTTTCATTAGAACTTCACATAATGATGATTATTCTAATTTTTATGAATAAAGTAAATATCTTTTCTTAGTTTTAGCTGAATTGCAGCTTTAGCAAATGTTTTGCAACCTCGTTCCTCCATTAATGAGAAGGCAATTTCTATTTTAGCGTCGCTACATTATTTGTTTCCTGCAATTGCTGATTTCAGGGTTACCACACCACTGAAATACACCTTTTAACTTTAATATTGTTCTGTTCCTGTTGTAGAATGTGTATAAGTCAATGCTGGCAGTTGATACTATTAGCTGCTGCCTTAGCAAATCCAACATTCATTTAACACTGCGAATGAAGATGCATACAAATTTGGCCCTTGTTGCCATATAAACACTTGGACCGGACAGAACTGAATGCAATTGAAATAACCTTACTCCAGTGAAATTAACTGATGAAATGGGCTGGACTGAACTGGACAACACAGATTAAAGTAGACAGGACTGAATTACACTGCTACAGACTTGACCATACTCGGCTGGACATCACTAGACTGGAGTGAATTAACCTGTATGGAATTGGACGATCCTGGGTTACTCTGAGTGGATTAGTGTTATATAATATACACGGTCTCCAGTGGCTGAATGTTAGTGTCTGTTTTAACATTTTCCAGCTCTGCTCACTGTCATTGGACCAGCTGATTATAATTAACACAATTCTGTCACCCAACATCAAGAAAAGTTTGGGAAATTAAGATTCTAGCTCCCCTATTTTGCATGCTCAGCTATAGCTAAGTCCTTCTTTGGCTTTTACTGCTAGAACATATTGTTGAAAATATGGCATCTAACTAGAGTTGATGTAATGGGAGTTTAATAACAATAGGCTCTGAGAATGAGTTGTAGCCTTTGGGCCACCTATTTCTAAACAATGGGCTCATTTACAGACCCAGCTTTATCATAATGAGCTGTGCAGAGCATTATTATTAAGCCTGCTGCTGGGAGTTTCTTTGTAAAACTATAATGATGGCACGGAGGGATTCTTGCTCTTTCTTCCACACACCACCCCTCTTCCTCCCCTCCATCCTTTATCGTACCCAGGATGGCCAGCACCATGCCATCTTTCAGCACCTCCATGGACCCTGAGCAGACAAAGAAGATGGCCTGGAGTGCATCGCCCTGTCGGAGAAGGTACTCTCCGGGAGCGCAGAAGGACGTCTTGATGTGCAGCGACAGGGAGCGCAGGCAGCCGCGACTGGCTGATGCAAACAGTGACAGCTCCAGGATCTCCTTGTTAAGGTGCATGGTGATGTCGGATCGCAGCTCGTCCGGGAAGTCCTTCAGCAGCTGTGAAGATGATGGGAGGGAGAAAGGCAGAGAAAGAGGAAGCAGGCAAGAGTGAGCAGAGGCATGACAGCTGTGAAAACAAAGCCATGCTGCAACTCACTGATTACATTTCCCACATTGGTTGCCTTTGATTTGATTCCCAAGCCATTGTACTACAAGAAACATTAGTGTCAAGTTAAGTTTATTTACATAAACAAAAATCAATAGTTTGCCTCAGAGGGAACACATAAAACCCTCTCTCCTTAGACACTTGATTCAGATAAGGAAAACCTTCAGAAACCTCCCTCTTACACATTACATAAACACACACCCATGCACACACACACACACACACACACACACACAAAATTGAATTTCCAGTCAGTGAAAATAACATGATTGGTTTTGTAATGGGGAATATACAAAACAAGGCATTTTGCGATGGATGTTATCAAGAACCCTCAGAATAAACACGTCTATGTTATGTGTAAACAGTGTGAAAACACTGTGATACGTCTCAATATGTTACTCTATAAATCAGCAGTTTGTACAGTTGCTAAACACATAACATACACATTCAAATACAAAATGGAAAAACCCTTATTGTAGTTTAAAAAAAAAAGTCAGTGCATATCATCTATCTGTCTGTCTCCTTGTCAGAGCAAAGATCAGGAGCTCACTGTCACATAGAGTCGATCAATGAGTCATCAGAGCCAGGCTGACTTTAATCAACAGGCCCATCTATAATTCATCTGTCTGGGATTCATCATCATCGCTCCATCTAAGGGCTGGTCTGGGCTCTGACAGCTGTCTCACAGGCATTCACAGCCTGGAGGGACGAGCTGCTACTAGACTACTAACTGGCTGCCTCTGTTTGCCCCGGGCTTGTCAAGAAAAGGTGTTCGCCCTCCTGTTCTGTTTGTGTTTTCTCAGACTTTTCTGTGTGGCACAACCTGCACCGAGTGCCACCGTAACGTGAGCTTCAATTCCAAGATTATCAACAACACATTCTCCACCATGGTTGTTAGTGTGTGGATGATCCAGTATCTGCTCCTTTGATATTACAACAATGTGAAAAGTATTTAGATCTTTTACGTCCTTAAAGAAAAGTAGTAACAGTGTAATAATACTCATTACAAGCCCCACATTAAGTATTATCAGCAACATATACTTTTCATACTATCTAGCACATTTCATACTATTGTAGCAGGTCAAGGGTGAGCTCATTTTAACTGCTTCATGTCCTGCTGGATTGTTTGATGCTGTTTTTGCATTTTGCAATTTGCAAAGTAACCTGTAACTTAAAACTCTCAAATAAATGTAGTGGAGTAAAAAGTACAATATTTCCCTCTGAAGTATACAGCAGCATAAATTGGAAATAAATACTCAAATAAATACCCATTCAAGTCTCGTCATCCATGAATGACCATATAACACAGAGAAGTGATGTCTTGTTCTGTCGCTCCTTAATATCTCATTCTTGTCTTCTTGTCCCCTCCTTGTAGGTCAGCGCTGAGGAAAACATCGCCCTCTCACATTGTGGAGGATTGTGTAATATCAATCATGGTATCACTCTTGTGATGAGTTTGAATGTGGATGACATGTGAAGAGCGAGAAGGATGTGATCTTTCAAATGTATTATTGATACCTATATGCTGACCTGCACGGTGTCAAAAATGTAAGTTAACTGAAGGAGGAGGAAGGATCTAGCCTGCTTAAGTGCGGGTACCTCGTTAAAGTCGATACCGTTGTTGACCGACCAGGTTGTCTGAAAATACTCCAACATTCGCTGCTTGAGGCTCTGCGGCAGATGATGGACACGTATGAAGTCCTTGAGGTCTTTGGTTCTGGTGTGGTACTGGGACCAGCGTGAGTACATCCTCTGGATAATGGCTGTCACATTACCAAAGACCAGCGCATGCATCAGGGCTGTAGGTATAAAAAAGGAGAGAAGGGGAGGACAGAATAATGGAGAGTTAGACGGGGAAGAGATAAAGGAGCATAAGCATGAATGAAATATAGTGAAAGGTACTGTCAAGACAGGGAAACAAACTAAAAAACTTTTGGATGCTATTTTAATGGAAGAAGCTTGGTGCCAGCAGAGAAATGTTTCCGTGTAGCTGAATGTAAACACTAGCCAAAGTGTAGGAAGAGGAAGCAGCAGGGAATGTTTCAGTAACAATAAGGAGCACTGTGCCACACTAATGGGATGACTGGGATTTGCACTCAGACCACTGGCCTGTTCAAACCAGGTCAATGGTGCAGTGAGAGATACAACATTCAGCATATTTTCATGTCAGCGCCAAAATCCCACAAACTCCCGGTAGTGTATTATGCTTGTAGTCTACATTGCCGGTAGATATGTTCATACAAAACCAATTATAACAGAAATAAGGCATGTTTGTGCTCAACATTTGCCTCCGTGTTTAATTGATGATATCACAACAGCAATGAAAAAAAAAGTGGACAAGATAAAAATCTAAATCAATATTTCTGCCATGTAAATGTGATTAAACATGATTTTTAGTGGAAGGTGTCACTTTCTGTGACCAAAAAGAAAACAGACAAACCAGTCAACCAGATAAATATTATATTTACATTGTAAATGTCTTGCAACTCAGGAGCAGATTTGATTAGTGTGACAGATACTTGTCATCTATATGCTCACGGATAATGTATTCCCATTCGATGTGATCTGATTCGGTTTCCAGCTGTGCCACATGTGTGTCGAGTATGAACTGCTGTGCATCTGACTCCTTTTTGTGACATGTGCCATTGATGCGCGCACACACACACACACCCACACGCACACACACACACACACACACAGAGACAGAGACACAGACTGAACTTTTAAGTCACAGCATTTAAAACTGAACCATGTTGTATCGGGGTGTTCATATTCTGGTATTCATATTTTGAACTGTACAGCAGAATGAAAGATTTACTATTCAGTTCCTTCTAATGAGACAATAATCCAATTCCTTCCACAAATTCACTGCATTTGACCTATGCTCTGCTATAAATACGAACAGGTGCTTCGTGTTAGTTTTCATTTCGCGTTAACACACAAGAGACGATATGGGTGTGTGTGTGTGTGTGTGTGTGTGTGTGTGTGTGTGTGTATGCATCTGTGACTGCTACTGCCCCCAGGCAGCCAAGGACATTTAACATTTAGCCGAACCAGAGTGAGAGTGTCTACAGGGAAAACCCCGCAATGGTGACCTCTCTTTATCCCCAAATTCCAAACCTAGTGTAACAATCCAGTTTCAACTGGATCAGACCATCTCGCAAAGGTCGATTCAATATATATTATACTTGCCACAGGATTATAATGAAATTGCGTGCATGTGCAAATGAGTTGTCTATTTACGACAAGTAACAGACCAAGGAAGAAGATCTGATTTTGTTGATATTGACTCTATAAACCAAGACATGACGGATTAGCAGTAGATTTAATCATACTCTATAATTCTACACGCTGCTGTCTGAATGTAAACAGTAATTTCCAAACCAGACCTAGAATAATGTGGTCTCAAAAAATCAGATTTTCATAATACTTAACATACACATGAACACTTATGTGTGTGTATTCTGTGTACCTCCTATCAGCATGACGCAAATAGAGAAGATCTTCTCGGTGTCTGTGTTGGCCGACACGTTGCCGAAGCCCACGCTGGTCAGACTGCTGAGGGTGAAGTAGAGTGAGGCGACGTAGACGCTGCGAATGGAGGGACCGCTGCCCGTCCCGTTCACACCTCCTATGGCATAGTACGGAGACTCCAGACGCTTCCCCAGCTCATGGAGCCATCCTGTTTTTTAAGAGGGAGTCAAATGGGGATTTCGATGGATGTAAGGACAAATGGATTAGAGCTAGCAACTCATGCACCTACATTGCGTTTTCCAAGGTAATAACACTGACCTGAGAGCATCATCATTAAGAGGTAAACCTGGGAGAATAACATATCTGTTCTGAGCAGTATTTACAGCAATTAATAACAGACTCAAAAGGAGACTTATTACAAAACTTTTACCATTTCCACACAGTCTTTGCATTCCCAAAGTACTACATGCTATCACTTCACCATGTGATTCCTTTTTTTATTTATTTTCTTTTAGATACAATGAGCTGCAGCGGTCATCTCAAAGCTTGGTGCAGTGAAGCATGTAGACGCACACAAAGCTGACAGCATTGTTCCCCAGCTGTGGACACTGTGGTAAGCGATGCTTTCCTCTGTGCCACAACAATGGATTTAACAGTAGAAGCCGATCAGATGCTTGGTTACCAGAACTGATCCCTGGTCAGCACAGTGTGGAGACATGCAGCTGATCCCAGGAGAGTCTCCTGCAGACACTGATGAATGGTAATTAGATGGAAGGCCCTCATAGCTGTCTGACTTCAACTCTTAGTTCAGCATCAGAAACACATAATTAGGACACAACACATTAATCCTGCCTCATGTACTGACCTGTTGGTTTATGACACTGCAATGCACTAATTGGAGAAGAGAAATCTGCATTGTTGTTATGACCCAGTCAATGCTGACCCAGAACCAGTTTGAAAGACACCAGAATGGGGTAATTGCAAGCTGCGCAGCTCATCGATACTGACCAGAGATCAGCCCAGGGGGCCTCATTATGAGTCTGCAAACACCTACTCTATAATGTGACAAGATGATGAGTCCATAACACAGTTATTAGCAAGGACCTCTCAGTTTAATACTGTGTGTTTCAATCCCACATCAATGAGGTGTCTTTTCGAGTAATCTATGAGCTGACTCTCATATTAATGCAGTGCTTTAACACCAAACAATATGTCTATACTTGTTTTTAATCCTGGTTATACATAAATATCTGCCATAATAGACCCTACAGATGTACAGGTGAAAATCAGATCTTACCTGCTGAAAATTGAAAAAAAGTGAAAAAAAAGTATTAAGACTTGTATTAATGCCAGATGATGAATAAAAAAATCTAACATTTTAGCTTTATTACTTTTGTTCTGAGTCACAAGCCATGAGCCATTTATTCCACAGCTTTTTGCCTTTAAAAGAGTAGCGTTCCCTTTCTATTGATTTAGTACAGAGTTCACAAAGCTGGGTAATGATGGCTCACACAGCTAGAAAAATGTAGATAAAATGAATACACTTCATCTGGCCTTGCTACTGCACACACACAGAAAACACAAACAATCACATGTGCATCAAGAGCTCATCTGTCTGTATGTCATGCGTCAGAAAAGTTAACATTGTCATGTTGCAGGCACACTTCACATGCAATTCAACGCTTTCCGCAGCAGTAAGTAGCAGCAGGCAGTATGAGGAAGTCTTTTAGATTCACACTTTTGATGTATGTCTTTCAAGATTGAGTCTAAAATGTCGTTCTTGCTTGTTGAACACATCTTGCACAGCTTTTTCACACTCCTGTGAGCTCTGATTGGTCGAGCTCATTTTTGTGTAAACAGACGTTAGTACTGTCAATCATTTCATTTACAATTCACAGCAACTAAATTCCTATTCAAACTGGATTATTTTTACAGAGGGAAGCCTTGTAGTTTAATTGTAAATGTCAAAATTTGGTATGATAATAAATTCAAGTGTCTCTTGGAACACTCAGAGCTAATTTGATATTACCAAAGTATTTTATTTACTAAATCTGAATCTCCACATTGTCATTATGTGTAATGTTTTGTGGTGTATGAGCAGATTCAGTGTCATTTTGGGAAATCGCATAGATGTTTTATGCCAGATATACTACAGGCCTGTGAAATTACACACAAAAACTTCATATCACATTACATTCTACTGTAACACTAGTCTAAGCTCCAACTGTGTCTGAAGATACACCTCCGGGTTTTGGTACAAACTCCTGGATTGGGCTTGTCTCACCCTCACAATTCTTTATTTAGTTTTAAAACATCAATAACAACCGAGCTGGGAGGTGTTTGGGGATGTGAGTGTACTACTTGGCATCATTTTCCTTTACTCACCAATATCCCAGTTGTAGGCGTTGGCCTCCATCTCCATCTTGCCAATAATGTACCAGATGCAGGCCATCCAGTGGGCCAGCAGGGCAAACATGGACATCAGCAGCGTCAGGACCACTGTGCTGTGTTGCGAGTAACGGTCCATCTTCTGGAGCAGCCGCAGCAAACGGAGCAGACGCACTGTTTTTAACAGGTGGACCACGGACACCTGGGGATGAAGCACACGGACTCAAGGTGAATTTATTTTTAGGATGCAGATGGCAAATTGATTCACTTTGTGCAGTCCTACATACAACCTACATTGGAATTGCCACCATGTACAACCAACTGTAGCTCCTGAAGGCAACATGTGTTTCATTCCTTGCTAAGCAGAGATGAAGTACCACAACTACATAACCTCCTTTTCTTGAGATTTTCTAGTGTTCTGCTGAGGACAACGTGAGAGAGGCAGACACAGATGTAAAGGGAGTGAAAGAAACTATGAAAGGGAGGGAGCAGAGACCACAATCGTCACCCTTTTACAGACAATAAGTCTCATGGGAAGAGCGATACACCAGCTTAATACACACACTCACGCACTAATCCATAATTGCATACACAGCTCTGCCTGAAGTGACAAAAAGCTCTTAACTATGCTTCATGTCCTCTCTGGTATCAGAGGATGCTCAAATGCTCTCAGATTCTATAATTAGAACTTGACAAATGCTTGTAAACACATCAACAATATGATCTATATGAAGATTTCCTGATGAAGGATCCTTGAATATAAAATAACTAATTACAGCAATCAGGCTCTTGCTCACAGGTGTGTTTGTTTTGTTTTTTAATCCTTGTTATTAACACACAGTGTTTCTCTACTCCAGATTTCTTCATTTTCTGTCTTTTACTTTGTTCTTTAACTCTTTAATAAATTAAACTACTCTTTTTTTGCCACGAGTTTTCTGCTTCCTTCTACTGACGTACACAGTACACAATGTTAAGTTGCCTTTTACACCTTTCCCCCTTCATGTTCTGTAAATGTGATGTGAATGTCATCCATTGTGCACCTGCTCCTCATGCAATCTCCACCAACAGTCTATCATTTAGGACCTTAGACAGGCTTGACACACACATGTACCCCAGTCACCCCCCCCCCCAAAAAAAAGAAAAAAAACACACACACACACACAGAATGGCAATTATATAGAAGGATGTAGGACATGGAGGATATTTGTAACCTTTCTATGAGGATGTTCTGTATATTGCATGTGTATTTGTGTAGAGAGTGTG
>JAVQJD010006217.1:0-15963 GCA_036023655.1 Nannoperca australis
GTAGTCCAGAATACGCTAATAGTGGGCTGTTTTGTCTGTGTCTAGATTCACACACACACACACACACACACACACACACACACACACACACACACACACACACACACACACACACACATTACATTTTCCAAGTCCAGAATATGACAAAAGTAACATAAAAGTGCTGCAGTTACAGCAGCAGTTTTAACAACATTATGGGTTTCCATCCTATATTGTGTCTCACATACTGTATATAGCGGTCTCTTGGGTAGAACATACCCGAAAAATAAAGTCCTAGTGTCCTAGATACCAAGTGACACATCCTCTCTCTAGCAGCCGAGGGAGGCCATTTAATCAGGTTATCTGTTATCAGCCACTTTGCCATCAGGAGAAAACAGAGCAGGACCTTTGGAGATGGTCATGTGGTGTCATTGTTACGGCTGTGTGAAAGCTGTGCTGCACTGATTGGTTCATATTGGAAAGCAGTTAGATGAGCTAATTAACAAAATCACAAGACAGTCTGACTGCAGGGAGCTCCTTTAATATTTTGGGAAATTTGTGTACAAAGCCAGAGGGCCAATTATATGAGAGAGATTCTACAAAAAATCAGTGGTTTCACTCTAATTACTGCTTGTAGTCTGATTATACAATGTAATGATCTTTTTCACTTACAGTCTAGTACATGTTGGTTACCAGTCTGATCTCTTACCATGCATCTAAGAGATGTTATCCTGGGCTCAAGCAACACGAACCTGCCTGATTATCTGATCAGATAGGGGCATCCTCCCCCTGAAGACATTTTTTTTGTGATTTTAACATGTAAACGAATCATTCTGGAGCACTCTGAGAAAAAATGGACTACTCATCTAAATTATCGTTGTCCTCCTTCAGTCACTGCTAGTGTTAATGTCTCAGCCAAATTGTATGTTGTCATAACATACAAGTCCCACAAGTCTGCAATAACTATTAAAGCCTTGTTAAGAAATGAAGGCATTCTATCCACAGGGCTTTTGATTTGAAACAAATACAGGAAATGTTGAGTTTGTATTAACAGACATTTTACAGAGCAAACAGAAGATCAGAAAACAAGCAGGCGTCATAAAAATACGATTCAATAAAATTCTCTATATACTATCAAACAGAGTGGATTAGAAAAAAAAGGCTTGTCTCTAATATAAGCCTGATTCAGATAAACACCTGGTACTAACTGCAATAATAAAGGTCCCTGCCACTATTTCAGAATTTACAGTATACAGTTTTTCAGACACTAAATTACTGATAGTCACATTGTGATACCATCATTGGATCCTGGTCCAATCTTTCGCCATTATCCTGAATTCATAGAACTGTAGTTACATATGCTGAAAAAGAGAGACCAAGAGAGTGATATATGTATGTGTGATGGAGGAGTTTTTTGCAAGGCTAGGTAATTATGACGAATACAACTAAGGAGACAGATGGTTGTTTGCCTCAATAAAGTCACTGAACCAAAGCTGCTGCGAGGTCTGAACTATGGAGGAGACAAGTCTGTAGAGACGTCAGAGGGCCAATGAATTAATCGATGAATAAATCAAAAAGCATTGATTGGAATATGGCTAGGCCCAGATACAATCTAAAATAACCACTTCATTATTAACAGTTTCTCTACATGGCTGTGTGCTCGGCAGCAGCGTCACTGGGTTGCTGGCTTCAAACAGCAAAGACCATGTCAGTCTGATTCTCTGCATATGACAAACTCCACTGATTCTGCTGCTATGCCTCTGCCAGCTGTTTGTTCTTCTAAAAGAACAATGCAGTAAAGTGTTTGTGCATGGAGAGAGCTTTGAAACACCTTGTTCTGCATTGAAAGCGAAACAAAAGAACACCTACAACAAGTGGCCTCTAAACCCAGAAACCAAATCCAACTCTGTCTGGTCTCTCTTTGAAACTTTGCATACATCAGTGAAACATGTGATGAGTGTAATTTTATCTGCATTCTGCCACTGCAACACAAGGTACACTGCCTCGTTCATGTCATGTGACCATTTTTGAAATGACCAGTTTCTAAATACTGTTCATATGAACGTCCTCAATTCATAACAATGATGAGGAAACAGATATTTCTGAAAGCTCTATTTCATATTTTGCATTGTAAGTGCCTGAACACCAAACATTTCCAATGTTCAAGGTAATTAAACACTAATTTAATGCATTTAGTGTACACTACAAGTGTGTGTGCGTGTGTGTGTTTTGTGAGGAAAGCAGCCATATAGGGTTGCTATACTGGAGCTTTCTTGCTGATTCAGCAGTGTGGTGTTGTGTTACATGACTGCTTCCTCTGACCCTGAAGGACAACATCTGCCTGTGTGTGTGTGTGTCAATGTGTGTGTTCATGGATGTGTATTGAATAATCCATGCATTGGAGGGAACTATTGTTCATGTGGGTGTGTAAGTGTGTATTGTTAAATGAATAAATGTTAATTTACCGCGGTTACCTGGAGTTCCCGCGACTCCTCCTCTGCGGCGGAGGCGTGATACGACAAGACCTGGAACACAAACAACACACACCCAAAAACAAAGATGAGCTATGCAGACTTTGGTTTGTATCAAGTTTTCTGTAGAAAACACACATACAACTGCTCTCCGACATTGTTTAGGTCAGCTTTCTGCTTTGTGGTGACCATTGGTTTGTGAAAATTTGATTTAATATTAACATCTTTTGGAATATCTTTTGTACAGTGCATTTTTTATGTTTAAAAAGTGACTGAAACACAGTGAACATGGGGCTTTGCAGGGCAGCTGCACAGAGTGTGAACAAGACCATTGGGAAAATGGCCAGTGAAAATAAAACTGAATAAACCTTCTCACAGCACACATGTTGACTTGTAAAACACAGAAACTAAAAACATTATTAAATGCTGCATGGCACTGCAATAGTTGCTGGATGTTATTAGCATCATCTGTGATTCTCCTGCTATGACACTTCAAAATGTCTGTAAAGGCCTGTAAAGGTGGAGCTCATTTTCTTCCTCGGTATTCCTCAGATGGGATAGCACAGAGCTTTTTAGGCTACGAAGGGTACAGCGGTCCAGGCCAGTTGAGCCTGGTTGAACCGGGTAAAGTGGAACCTGCTGGGTGGCAGAGGAGGCGGCCGTCAGCTGCAGGCGAGAGGAGACGTCACCTCTGACACCCTGAAGCTGACAGCTGCATCGCTGAGAACACACACTGAAAACAGCAAGTGCGTAACAAAACGTAGAGGGGGGAAGTACATGAGGCTAGGTAGAATGTGTAATCATTCATTTGAGTGTGTGGGCTCACTTATAATGAATTTCTGCTGTTCTGGCTGTTGCACATAAAGGTTGAAGGCAGGAAAGTGTCAAGAAGCAAGAAAAAGCCTCCTGAATCTCCTCATCATTGTCACTCACACACCCACATATAGCTCTCTCAGAGATGCTCACACACACACTGTATACTGTTATACTTATGAGGATTCTCACTACCCCTCACTATCATATTGTAATCTTTTGCACCTAATCTTAAACATAACTACTAAATCTCACTGTTAACAAGTCTTTCAAGAAATGTCTTCATTTTCTAAAAATGTCAGAGTATGTCAAGTACAAAAGCACACGAGTTACGCTTATATCTAATTACTGGCTACTACCACTGATATAGTGATTTATTACATATAAAATATAACATTTGTTCTACATTTTTATTATGATATGTTTAATACTACTTATAATAAACCTTCCGACAGAACTAATTCTGAGCAGACATTGTGTTCAAAAGGCAAGCTACCAAATACAAGAATAGTGTGTGATTGCAAAAGAAAATGTGTGTGATTGCTCAGCGCTACCCATTATTGCGTGATAAAATATCTTAGACGGAGCAGCAAGCATGAAGAGCAGATAAAGTGTTAGGAAACTACTGAAATACAGAAAAGGAGAGAAGGTGCAAAAAAGGAAGGAAAAGAGAAAGAAGTGAAGAAATAAGATGCATTGCAACACTGTTGTATTGGATCAAATTAAATCATACAGGTCTAATATAAACTGGTAACTCAGTGAGGTGTTAACATTTCAACAGGTAACATATTTTTATTAATCTTTGTAGCCATGTCGACCTTCTGATGTCTTACTTTTCATCTCCTAACACAGCCACATTGACTAATTGTCTTAATAATGCTTTCTTTGTGGAGTTGTAGGGGTGATGTTAAATTAACCTTGTTAAATTCTGGGAGCTAAGAAATTATAATAAGGTTTCATTCATTGTATCAGGTTGTTTTTTTTTAGGTCATATGTTTGAATGTTCTGTGTTGGTTATCCCAATCCTTGAAAAAAATGCTATAAAAAACATAAATAAACAGTTTCACACATCTCTAAAAATAAGCACTCTTTGTAGCCAGGTTCTAAAAGTTGGAGAAGAAGAGTTTGTTGCATGTCGTGCTTAATCCTTCCCTAGACTGGGCATGCCATTTGTTAGATCTGAAACTGAGCAAACTCTCCCTAAAATATGACAAAATCTATTTATAAAACAGTGTGCGTCTAATAATGGTTCTCTTTCAGTTGAGGTAAATAAATTTAGCTCACCCAGCTCAATAAAGCAATATGTGTTGCAATAAATTCCACCCTTCAGGTACCAAGAATGATTAGAAACTACACTGACCTGCTATGGTCAGTACCCAGGTCAGTATGGATCACAGGATGTACTGAAGTCAAACTCTCAAGAAGCATTTTATGCAAGAATGTGTAGTGTGTTTGTGTATGTGTGAGTGTGCGTGTGCATGACGCTGACCTCCAAAGTGACCTCTTGCTTGGCCATGGCTCTCTCCACTGTCTCGTACATCTGTGTGTTCTGGATGCCAAGACCGCAGAAGATGGCGAATGCCACCAGGAACTGCTCATCGTTCCTGTTGAAGGCCTTCACACTGCCTGATGCTTCATCCATCTTGTTCACCAACTGACATACACCTACATAGACACACACAGTAACTTGTACTATTGGTATGGGACGTTCAGTGCATATTATGCTTGAGTGATTTAAGCTCTGAGAACACTGTTGCTATTTGACAAAAATGACCACTTTTTGTGTTTTCTTTTTTTTTCAAATTCAGGAATGACAAACAAGTAGACAACAAAAGAATACAAAATGTTAAATCATAACTCATGAACCTTTGAGCTATAAAAAAAATAATGTATGATGTTGTGAATAACACATGAGTGGTTCATTCAAATGGATGCTTCTGGTAAAGAGCTTTAAATAACACTCCAATTAAAGGTGGTGTACGTGGCTTCAGTAGATCAGTGGTTCCGGTACTCCATGCTAATGTGTTAGCCAAGGCTAGATAATCAACCATGCAAAGTGAGTACCTGCTCTGAGACTCCAGTAGTCAAGCTCCAGAATGTCTTTGTCTGGTTGGTACTAAGTTAAAAGAACTTTTGAGGCCCTGACTTGAAGAGGGTCCTTGTTAGGTCTCAGTTCAAGCCCTTCAGTATTTTAGTTTTGTGCTTATGTGTTACATTTTCCAGATGTCTGGGACCAGGTAGTATTCTAGTTTCAGACAAAACACAAGGTGCGTACAGAGACGAGAGGAAAAAGGAGGCACTGGAGGCGAATTAACAGAAAGAACGTCTGTTGCTAGCTAGCTTAGAGCTAATGTTCAGATGGGATATTGGCTGGTTGGGGTTTTGTGTTCTACCTGAACACACCTTGAGAAGAAGGGGGTTGGCGGATTATCCTGGGCCCCAGGCAGCTCACATGTGCCCAAGGGCTGAAGATGATCCAGCCATGGATTAATACAGACAGCTGATTATGTCATTTAAAGAGATTTCATTTGCATTATCTTAAAGGTGAGAACTTGAAGAACAGTATGCAATTAAATGATAAGCTACCTAAACTGTTATGTGACTAAGTTTAGCAGGTTTGTGTAAGTGGCTATGGCTGCATCTTTATTGCTAATAATATATTCATGAAGCAAAGAATGAGCTAGTCTAATTGAATATGTTAGAGGAGACGGACACAGAACCTTTCATTGTAATCAACTGAGCTGTTTTGATCTTGCTCATCAACAGGACTCTTAAATGTTGGAGGACAGGCTGTGAGGACCTGTTTTGTTTGATCACAGAAGGACATCCACAGTCATTAGTCGTCTTCATAGCCAACTTATGGGTATAAGTTAGCAGCTAATCATCAACATAATTAGCTGCTATCAGCTAATTATGTTGATGATAATTACTGTGATGGATGGAGTGGCAGGACTATTCATGGACAGATAATAAAAGTGGTAATGCTATGCTGGCTTAATGTGTTCTCAGGTCTAGCAATTTTTTTTAAATTGTCAAAGCCTCTAATCCCGAGCGCAGGCATTACTGCCTTGAAAAGTGACTGGAAACCCACAGTGATAGTTTTAGTCCTGAAGCACTCTGGGATTGATGTTCACAGTCCTCATCTCACTCTGGTGTGTTGGGGAACAGGTGTAGGCCACACCTGTCTTTTTGTTGTCCTATTCTTTTTTAATCAGTGCATCACATTGGTCCATGCTAGTTTTTTCTCAACAGATCTGACTGCAGCTCAGATACTGTCATGAACTGATGAAAAAGAGTTGGGTAGAGCCCTGGTTTAGTACTTCAAAGGGCGCTCCACCAGAGACACAGAGAGAGAGAGAGATCATACCTATAACTTTGTCCTTCTTGCCATTCCTGATGGGAGTGCAGAGCAAACTCTTTATCTGGTTGTGGGTGTGATCTGGGTGTTCACTCTGTCAGAGGACAAGAGGGAAATTACTCACTTTGGGAAAAAAAAAGAAAAAAAAAAGAAAAAAAAAGAAAAGATTTACTGACTGTCCAGGGGAAGCGTTGATCCTTGGTGACGTCTGCGATGTTGAGAGGCTGCATGGTGTTTTTAACAAACTGGGCGTACATGTAGTTAATCTGACTGACATCACAGTCCCTGAGGAGACACACAACAACACAAACAACTTCATAACTAACCATGCATAATGAGATCACCAAGCTCACCAGGATTAACCCCTGTGTGCACACATTCATGTTGTAATGGAACACTTTGAGTTGTTGGTTTGGGAGGGAAGCACTTCCAACTTTACAGGACACCTAGCTCGTATCCCTTCCTTCTGCCCATGTATTGTTATAAGCACATTATAACCACAGTAATTTCAGGATTTCAGAATCTGTGTGCAATATATAAAATCTGCAAAAATAAAACAGTAGGCTTTCAACCACATCTCATGGGCAGCCTTTAATATAGAGTAAGTAGAGGTGAGAGGAAATGAGGCAGAATGACATGCAACAACAAAGGTCCCCGGCCAGACTCGACCCAGGGAGGTTGTGATTACATGGTCAGCGTATTAAACCTCATGTCAAAAGGACTTTATTTTAAATTTCTAAAGGAAATCCAAAAGTTTCCAAAGAGGTTTGCATGTGTATAAAATGACAGACAAGGAACCTCAAATATTTCCATAAATGTAACTGTCAAATTGAAATTATAATACACAATAGTGAGATGTTTAAAGAAACTTAATTAAGGGCTGGCTCCAGCCCCCTGCGGCCATATAGACATAAGCTTACAGATATGCGTAACAGATGCTGAAATGCTCTGTAGAACTGAGAACTGGGTGATAATTCTTTGTGGATTTGTCACTGAAAACTACACCTTCGACATTGCTTTTAGTCACTTTACATTTTCTCTTCCTGATACGTTGAGTTTCTGTACACACTGCTTTTTTTGCCATCTAATTAGCCATGGTGGCTATTGCTGTTCCAGCTAACTACGGAGTTCATCCTATTTGGAATAGAACAAAAACTATTTGCAGAGGACAAACCTACCACACACCATGTGTTTTCAACATCAGCAAGCTGTCATGAGCTGAATATGGATAGAATCACTTTTCTCAAATCAATCTGTTTAACCAAGTGGGAAATGCGTTTTTTAAATGATTCATTGTGATCTGTCACTTTCAGTAACTTTCTTAGAGATGTTTTGAAGATTGATTTTGACTATTCCTTCACACAGCTTTGCCCAGCTGCTCCTTGGATTCAATTTAGCAACCATTATAACCCTAAACCTGCTTCTTTAAGCTCCAAGCTAACAGCATTGATGAATAATAAAACATCTGCTGGTTAATGAGAGAACTGCAGCCACCCCGCACCCCGGCTCAGGACTGAGAGCTGAAGCACGTCTGAAGCACGTCAGTCACGTCTGTCATCGTTTAATAAGCCTGTTTGTTATCTTTAATCTGTCCAAGTCCAGCCACAGTCAGCTATAATACTGCATGATTTTTGGCTGTGGTGCTGCGGCCGGACGGTATGTGTGTGTGTGTGTGTGTGTGTGTGTGTGTGTGCGTGTGTGTGAGAGGGGAGGGAATATGAGAGTGTGTTAGTGGACGACAGAAAGAATGACAGATAGTAGTTGTATGTTCTGGCAGGTGTGCGTGAGGAAGAAGAAACGCATTTTCATTTAATGCTACTTTGTACTTCTGCTTCGCTACATTATAGAGGAATATTGTACGTTTTACTACAATTTCCAAACTTTGACAAATATGTAATAATATGCAACAATACAATATATTATGAAGAATATAACACTGTGAAAGCAGTGTGAAAGAATATGCTTACTTTTGCTAAATTTAAGTACATTTTGCAGATAAGACTTTTGGACTTTTACTTCAGAAACATTTTGAATGCAGACTTTGACTTGTAATAAAGTAGAAATACCATAGTCCAAAAATACTCTAAGTAAAAGATACTCCCTCCATCACTGCAGATGAGTATATACTGTAAGTGTGTGTGTGCGTGTGTGTTTGGTTAGTTTCCAACATCCTATCCACAAACAATTTCATTTTGGATGAGTAAGTCTTCAGGCTAATTATAAAAATGTGTTCTGTCCAGACTGGCCTCAACTCACAAACACACACACACACACACACACACACACACAGACAGACATGCTGCATAGTACGTGCATTTGTGCTCGAGTTTAATTAACCAAACACACTAAAGTCCGCTCCACATTTCCTTTCCCTCTCTCTGTGATTGACTTAAATGAGGCCACAGAATAGCTACCAGCATCACTAAAAACCATGACAGCACTATGTTGGCTTTTAATTTAGGGCCACAGTCAAACTCTAGATGCAGAAAAAGTTAATTGCCCCACTTCAACCTGAAACACTCTGCACACAAGCTGGATCAACATCAGTTCAGCTTCACTGAACTTCCTGCTTCTGCGAAACAAACGGTTGTCGTTTGGAAGCTGCAGCCCGGGGTTAATGTCACTATAAAAAGCCTCCTGCGGTTCCAGCCGGTCAAAGCTAACATCCTGCGGCGCCCCTCCCCTCCCGTGTTGGCCCAGTTGGAGCTGCCCAGTTTTGCCATATCGCTGCCCTCCCAGAGGAAATCCAGCACATACACACAGAGGTATTTAAAAGCAGTTATTAGATCTAAACACAGGAGAAACATCCACGACAGCAGGCTATAAAACACACAAGACGCTATAGACGAGACAACATAAGACATCTGGTTGGTGTCATCCCTGACAATGTTGGGATATTCTGCCTATTTCCCTTTGTTTTGCTTACATACTGAGCTCTGTTTGCACACACATACATTATAGCTTCCATATGGAGAATCCTCACTTGGTTTAAATGCAGTCGATCTGTTCAGACCCTGGAAAACTGTGTTAAATCTCTGCTTTAGAACATAAAGCTCACAAGATCTGACAGGTCCATCTGCTTCTCCAATACAAAGAGGGTCACAAACTGTTTTCTATCAGGTTTCATTGACTTTATGTCTCATAGCTTTATCTCTGCCAGGAGTTGCTATTGGTGCAACAATGGAGTCAATAAAACCTGATAGAAAGAACAGTTTGAGACCCTGTTCTCAGTACAATGTTTTATACAGTGCTTTATGTACAATGTACTGAGAACACATTTATCAGTAACTGTGAGCTTCCTGTTGTTCCTGTCTTTCTGTTGTTTGAAGGCCTTACAGACAATCCTGTTGGACTGTGTTTAAAGGATAAGGCTTTTCTGGATATTATGATCAATGCTGTTCTGGCTCAGGTCTACTTATTTACTACTAGTATTTTTTGTTTTAGATGAATATCTATAGTCCTTATATTCTTTATTTAGAATATATATATACATATCCTAAATAAAGGATATTTATGTGTGTGTGTGTGTGTGTGTGTGTGTATGTATGTATATATGTATATATACTGTATGGTACAGATAGATCAGCAAAGTAAGAATTTAATTGTATACTGTAACTGTTGTGTCATTGTTGGCAATGAATAAATAGAAAAGATTCAAGAATTTATTGTCATATGTACAGTAGTTGTTTAATGTACATATGACAATAACACTCTTGAATCTTTTCTATTTATTCGTTGCCAAAAAATCCCATGAAAAGTCCCAAACCAACAATGTGGTAGTTCGTCTGACTTTCTGAAACCCCAACCCCAACTCATCTTTAAAAACTAATCATAAATATATAGTTTAAAAAAGGCTCCGTAATTTCCTAATAGTTGCTCACTGCAGTGGAGCATTTGTTTATTTGTTTATTAATTATCTAACAGTAGATGTTTCTTGTAGTGTAACATGACACCTTCAACAAAAGTGTCGAGTTGCTGTAGCTTATTTAAATGAAGAGTAGCTTGTGGCTTTCCCAGCACTGTTGTCAGCGGCAGGTTGGTGGACCCCTGGTGGACTAGAGGTTTAAGATGCTGACCATGAAATCACAACCTTCCTGGGTCGAGTCTGGCCGGGGACCTTTGTTGCATGTCATTCTGCCTCATTAACTCTCACCCCTCTACTTACTCTCTATAATAAAGGCAAAAAAGGCTGACCATGACATGTGGTTGAGAGCCTCCTGTTATATTTTTGCAGATTTCTAAAAAATATATTGCACAAAGATTCCTGAAAACCTGAAATCACTGTGGTTATAATGTGCTTATAATTCTTATAGTGCCTTAGGAGCAATGCTCTGCAAGTAAAGGGTTGAACTATAATGCCTCACTTTCCTTCATGGAATTACACAACAAGTTATTTTAGAATAAAGACCCAGAGCCATGACTGGATTACCAACCATGCAAAGTGAGCAACTGTCCTGAGGGCCCAGACCTTCAAGGGTCCCCAAGAGCACCAGGTTCACTTTGTGACTAATGGTTTGTGGTAATATGAACAACTGTACATTTGCTTGGGAATATGGGAATATACACCACACAGGGTCCTGTGTAGAAATCTAGTTTTAAAACCTTCATTATTTTTACTGTACTGACATTGTACATATTTTGAGTTAATTTGTGTTTTATGAAATTAGAGTTTGTCTGCCTATTTATTTCTTATTGGTTCTCTTATAATAATCCTCCTTTGCTCCTTTAAGTATCCTCATTTATATGATCACAGGTCCTGAACGCATGTAACATGTAAACTAAGCTTTGACCAATGAAGGCCATTATTAAACATCTTGATTAAAGCAGCTGTGAGCGGTAATTTTGTTGCAATATTTAACATTTGTGAATCTAAATTTGACCATTTCTGGTATTCAGTGTATCCTCTATCTTCATTCTTGTCATGATGAAGAAGCTTCTTATTTAGCATTGGAAGCTGAAGTATATGCATAGTGAAATCTGATCTGGTCTCATTACTATCAAGTCAGGCTGAAGGGTTCTAGCACACTTAATGTATTATTAATAAAGTCTATTATAATTATGCAATCCATCAACTGTAGGATATCTGTTATATCAGGTAGAAATATGGCTGATGGCCACAACCAACAAAAGACCAACATAGGCCCCACTTATTGGTAAATTGATACAAACACATACAGAGTATACAGTAAACTGTTGTTTGGGCTGAGATTAAGATTGAATTTAAGTGGCTGCGTAGCAACTGGGGAGGCCAGGCCTCCCTGGAGACGAAGGGGGCTGAGGAGGAGGGGGCAGGGATTTCTATCTCATTGCATCTTAAATCAGATTACAGCAAATTCAGTCCCCCTGGCTGGAGCACGAGTTGATGTCAGGAAGCTCTGCAGCTGAAGGCTCCTCCAATCCTTTTCTTCTCATCCCAACCCTCCACTCATCTGCCTGTAAATCCTTAAAGCATTTGGTTCTCCCATTGGCTGCTCTATCTTTATTGCTCCTCTATTTCTTTGTGTGCAGTCTTGGTTCTTTTATCAATTCCTTTTTCCTTTTTGTCCTCAAGAAATGATTATTGTGCTGCCAATGAGTCATTATCATATCTAGAGGAGAAACAGGATAAATGAGTGGTAATTGTGCTATTTATGAAATGTACAGTTTTGTCAACAAAGCCAACCCTGTGTCCATGTAAAACAAATTTGCATTAAGCAGGAAAGTTAACTCTTGCTTATCTTTTAATCAGATCTTACAGTCTTTCAGTGGAAAACGTTTGCATGGTCTTCATCAGAAGTGCTATGTAAAATCCATCTGCTAATGAAGGCTGTGAGATGTGGTTGAAAGCTCCAGAAAAAGTTAGTAAGTGGACATTGATTTTTTTCGTCATACAACACAATTGCAGTAGCAACTACTTTTTTGCAAGAAAAGTAAAGCTACTCCGGTTGTGATTTTATCCTATTATTCTTCACAGTCAATGTTCTTCATTTGAGTCCGCAGCAGCAACCCCAGCAGCCCCTGGTCCCTGCTGGGTCACAGCAGCCTCTGTTTCCTGCTGGGTCACAGCAGCAACCCCTGTTCCCTGCTGGGCCGCAGCAGCCTCTGTTCCCTGCTGGGCCGCAATAGCAACCCTAGCAAACCCAGTAACTGCAACCACAGCCACAGCTGGTCCTTGCTGGGCCGCAACAGCCACCTTCCATTCCTGCTCCGCTGCCAACGCCTCCTGGTGAGTAGCCGCCAGTGCCGCCGCCTCCTGATGAGTGGCCGCCTGCTCCTTTGATGCTGCCTTCGCTGCAGCCGCCTGCTCCTGTGATGCTGCATTCGTTGCAGCTGCCTGCTCCTGTTATGCTGCCTTCGCCGCAGCCGCCTGCTCCTGTGATGCTGCCTCCGCCACAGTCCCCTGTGATGCTGCCCCGTGCTCCTGATGAGCTGCCGCCACCACTGTCCTCTGCTCTTGCTCCACTGCCTCGTCAGCCTTCGTTTCCTGATGAATGGCTGCCGCCGCTGCCCTCTCCTGATGAGTTGCCGCCGCCCTCTCCTGATGAGTTGCTGCCACCACCGCCGCAGCTCCCCGTGATGCTGCCTCTGCTGCAGTCCCCGGTTCCTGCTCTGCAGCCACCACTGCAGCCTCCAGCCGTGCCTCTCCATGCCTGGTCCTGGCGCACCGTCCTTCCAAGTGTCCTCCCAAGCGTCCTCCCAAGCGTCCTCCATGCCTGGTCGCCCCCCTGGGCTCCTATTCTGGGTTTTCTGGGTCCCTCCTCCGGGACCCCTTCCGCCCACCTTGGTTGGGTTGTTTTGTTAGGGGCCCTTTTTGTACCCCAGGACATTTGTCTGGGTTTTGGTTTGTTTTGTATATTTGTTAATTAAATCCTTTGGTTTTCTGGAGCTGCCTGTCTGCAATTGTCTCCTTCTCCTGCTGCACATACACATACAATGCCACTGTGGTCTCATTTGTTAATGCTACCTTCATGATATGAATGTAGCATTGTAATGTGACATAGTTTCATGTGACATAGTTCATGATTCTTCACATAACATTTTTAAGTGTGTTTGTAAGCTGTAATATACTGTACAAACATTCACATGTACATTTCCTGGCTGAAAATAACTTTACCACATCTCTATCCACTGTAGTACAACTGCTGCTCCACATATGCAACTTATACAGTACAGCTGCCACATGCAATAAGAGAGCATGTTGACCTCAAAACAACTGTGACTGTGCATGACGGACGATTGTTAGAACCTCCTGCAAAGGTCTCGGACAGCCTCCAAGACAGTAAAAGGGCCCACTTCATCATGATAAACAGGTTGTGATTGAGGAGCTGTCAAGTTGAGCCCTAAAGACAGTGTATCAAGCCAAAAGAACACAGCTAATGAGAACAAGAGCTTTGAGCCGAAAGGCGCCGATCAAATGTCTGGGAATTTGGCAGGTAAAGACAGCGGATTACCTCAAAAAGATCTCATGGGGCTGAAAATCAGCTCTGCAAATGTATGAGTATTGGAATGAGCCGCTGTCTTGTCTTTTCTCTTGCAATTCAATGTGACTGAATGGGCACAATAAGACTTTCACTACTGCCAAAACATCACCATACATACCTAATTTTCTGCTTCTCCTTCTGTTAATGTACATATATATACATACATACATTCATATAATCATAATAAATCCTTGCGCAAAAGCATGTTACACAAACATCATATAAGGGCTTCTGAGGGTGAGGGAAAGGGTAGTTTGCAAATTCTAGCGCTAATGACTGGTGGAAACAGCTGGAGTATGCCTCAAGGCTAATCTGCAGGACTTTTAATTTAATAACAGGTTTCAGTTGAGGGCGATCGCCTTACCTTTTGGGGGCATCTAGGACTTCACCCAGCTCCTCGTATTCCATGTGAAAGACACTGGAGAAGGAGTTCTGCAAAAAGAATATATAAGAAAGAATATAAGCTTATTTGTCTGAGATATTACAGATGGAGTAATGTGGCTAGCACTTTCTGGGGGGCGACACATGCTTGGCATAGTGCCATTAGGATCAGGTGACAACACATGAATACAGACACGGTCTTGGTTTGGAATAGATTCTAACCTAAAAAAAAAAGAAAAAAAGGTTCTGTGCTTTGCTGCAGGTCCACCCTGTATGTTTTCTGGCCATATCAACTTCCTCATTCCATCCAATTAAGCCATTACGGCTAAACCCAACATCCAAATACCGTAGGTTACGCAGTGGTACTGCACACACTGCTTAGAACATGTCTCCAAGCATGAAGAAAGGGGATGTTGATCCATTATCCATCAAGCCTTGCCAGAAGGAGAGTTTATTTCGACATTCCAGTGCTCCTTTCGTCTTTCACCCCCTTATAGGGACTTGTTTTCTCTCAACCTGCACTCCCAACCCCTCGCAAAGGATCCTTTTTCCACTTTTAAGAGGTGGGGACAGGATGTTAAAGATGGACGAAATAATTTTTTTGAAAGAATTTGCCCCCTACCCTTGCACGTATAAACACACACCTTTGCTCTGTGGCATTAGTTCACCCTGATCTATCTAGGTGAGGGTAACAAAGCTGATTAAAACAGAAAAAAGACCTGCCAATGTTATGACATTTATTGGGGTCTCTGGCAAGTGGGAAAGTTTATAACAGGATGACACGGGATAATGGATTTTTTTATCCTGCGTGTGGGAACACTGAAATAAATTGAGCTTGTTTTCTATACTTTGTCAAGGAAGGACTGAGGAATGGTTTGATGGCCATGCCTGCGAGGTGTTCACATGCAGTTATCAGCATCTGGGACAGATATATCAATCTCATGCAGCCTGCCCATGTTATACAGTGGCATGCAAAAGTTTGGGCACCCCTGATCATTTTCAAGATTTTCCTTTATAAATCATTGGTTGTTTGGATCAGCAATTTCAGTTAAATATATCATATAGCAGACAAACACAGTAGTAACATATTTGAGAAGTGAAATGAAGTTCATAGGATTTACAGAAAGTGTGCAATAATTACTTAAAAGTAGGCAGGTGCCTAAATTTGGGCACCCTTGTTGTTTATTGATTTGAATACCTTTAGCATTAATTATTGGAACACATTTGTTTGTTCAGCTCATTGACCCTTAACCTACATACACAGGTGAAGCCAATCATGACAAAGGGTATTAAAGGTGGCCTGTTGCAAGTTGTTCACCTCTTTGCATCTTCTCTGAAGAGTGGCAACATGGGAGCCTCAAAACAACTGTCAAATGACCTGGAAACTAAGATTGTTCAACTTCATGGTTTAAGGGAAGGATACAAAAAGCTAGCTCAGAGATTTCAGCTGTCAGTTTCCACTGTGAGGAACATAGTGAGGAAATGGAAGACCACAGGCACA
>JAVQJD010006220.1:0-37375 GCA_036023655.1 Nannoperca australis
GAGACATTGGGTTTCTGTAATGTAATAGATGCTACAGAATGCAAACCAGCAATTGGAGCATTGAGGGCCTCTAGTGGCTGGTCTTTGTCCCACACCTGTTATTCACAGGGTTCATACAAAATGCTTAATCTTAAGCGTTATGTTTTTATGGTTAGGGAAATGCTTGAATCAAGCATGTAAACTAAAATTATTATATTATTAATATTTCGAATTAAATGATCCCATCCTCACATTTGTTTTATTTCTCCTGGCATTTATATATAAATTATAAATTATATATAATTTTACTATGTTTGAGCATTTAGTAGAGTATGATTGAAATCACAATACTTAAAACTTATTACAGAGACATGCTAAACTGCAAATCTCCAAACTGTGTTAGACCAACAGGAAGTGAAATTAGCGATATATATGATAAAATAATGATTCTTTTTTTTAATCACATGTGAAAAAGTCTCACTAATCAAGTGGCACCACATCTCTCCCTTTCAGGTGTATCTGAGCAAGCCGGCCGTGTGTCCTCAGGGTCTCTACGAGCTCATGTTGAGTTGCTGGAACAGAGACTGCAAGCTCCGCCCATCCTTCGCCTACATCCACTCCTTTCTTACGGAGGACGCCATGAACATGGTGTAGAGAGAGAATCAGAGAGACGCCACAAGGAGAGCTCTAAAGAGGGGAAACGCCTCGTACGTTTAAGCACCGTTGCTACAGGGGGGAGGTGTGGTGGAGGTGCTGCACGGCGGAGGCAGATGAGGAGGGAGAGTGGGTTGCTCGCTTTTATATTTGTACTTTTTTGGGTGAATGGGGCTGAGACACCGCTGGTTCGGTTTATTGTCACATCAGACCCCAACGCCAAAGGCAAAACTAACCCCAGCTTTAGATAGGCAACAGCCCGAGATACATTTCCCAGCTGGTTGGTGGTGGGTGCAATCTGCATAGGAACTTTCTCTCTTCTCAGATACTCAACATGCAAGGAGGGCTTGTGTGACTGGTGATTAAGTGTTGTAGAGTTAATGACGCAGGAAGCTGCGGAGGCTGAATGACAGAACATACTAGCTAGCTAAATGAGCAGATATTAAGTTTCATGACTTTTGTTTATTTAACATTTCAAATGATACATGCAGGGGAACAGGTGAAGGTGCGCACGACACACACACTTCTCACAACACAACACCTGCCGTTCAGACATGAAAATGCTCAAACAGTTATTGTTTTAGTATTTATATTATGCGTGGCCTACTGTACACATTCTATCGGTCTAATTCAGTAAGATTACTCATAGCTTCAAGCCCCTTTTGCCCATCAGAGACACAAAAAAATGAAAATCCACGATCCAAAGATTTTAACTTTCAGACTTGCCTGATGGCTAACTTGGCTGTCGAGACAATGATAAGAAGATCTCAGCATGTTTGTTGACTCTTCATTAATCCTCGGTCTTAACCCAAAACCTTCAATAGTGACCTGAAGTTATTGTAGACTAATGTGAAATGATGTGGACCAGACAACAGCAGCCCGATTACGTTGAGAGTGCTCTCAACCGCCAAACCCCCCCCCCCCCTATTGTAGTCAAAAAGCCCAAACTGTTTTTGGACCCCATCTTTCAGCCACAGAGAGTAGAGCTGTAACCCTGGTGCCTTACGGACTTCTCAAACCTGAGGAAACGGGCACAGAAGAGGAGAGTCTGCTGCCACCGATGAGTTGTGACCCACAAACTGGAACAGCTTTTATCCAAGCAGAGAGACGATGCTGCCAGCCGGGGCAGTGGGCGGGACATCTTCACATGCGCCTGCTCAGGTGTTTTGGCAATTTTTGTATCTGGCGATGACCCAGACACAAAGGATAGATGTAATATCCCACAACCAGCTGCACTTTAAATCCTACATGCATATCCCTGGCCGTGATGAAACTCTCCTCAGCCTGATATGATTCCTGTCGAGGTGGATTCTAATTGCTTTTCACTCAGATATTTGCCAAGGGAGATCAAAATGTGGGACAGTCTGTCTGCCTTTTTAAAATCCTCTCTCACAAGGCATTTGCCAAACCATTAAAGATGTTAAATATTATTTAAAAAATAAATGGAACGGCACCATCAATTCATCTCATTTTAAATATATGACATCCTTTGTTCTGAAACTATCAGTGTGTTGAGACGTGTTTAGTCATCCAACAATCAGCTTTCAATCATCCAAATTAATTTCTGTATTTCAAAAACACAGTTTTGGTATGTTGCAGTGAGTGTGTGGGAATGCCGGGTGTCCTGATTTTAGCGTGAATGTCAAAATCAACCTCTGCGTTATCCCATTTCAGTACATTAAGCTGACGGTGGTAGAATCAATGCATCTACCTTACTGATTGTATAGCACTATAAATCAGTCCTGAGAAGATCAAGATTATCCCGTAATACATGTTTACTGATTGTAAATGTTTGTGCCATTTGAATCATTTTTGATACACTGTAGTTCAACTAAACCCATATTTTTATATATACTGTATGTACTCAGACACAACTTGGTGTCCGATTTCATCCTTTTGTCTTTTTGAAGTTGGGCATAATAGTATGTACATATTTTAAGGACAGAATTGTAATTTCCTTTACTAATATATGGAAAACTCTTTGTTACATTTGGGGTCTTCTGTATCTCTGTAGAACGCTTGCTATCTTGATGCCATTGTAATTCATTGTCTATTTTTGTAGATGTTTTAATAAAGTTAACCTTTTCAAATAAATCACAATGTGCTTTAGGGCTGTGACTAACGATTATTTTCATTATCAATTAAGCTACCAGTTGTTTTTGACATTGATTAATTGTTCATTTTCTCAGAGCACAAGGTGACATATACAAATTTCTTGTTTTGCCTGACCAATTATCCAATTTCCAGATACTAAATTTATGATATGAAACAAAAGCAGCAAATGTTTAGTATTTCTTCCTAAGAATTGTCTGAAGTGATTAATGTTATTAAAATAGTTTCTGCTAATTGATGAATCTCTACTCCACTCCATGCAGAACTTTAGCGTCTTCAGTGAAGTAATTTTATGGCAAAAAAAACAAACAAGAACAGGTTTCAGCGAGTACATATTTTATTAAAATTTCACTACAGATAAATCTTAGAATATTTGACATTGGTAGTATACAACTTCCATGCTAAGTAAAAACTACTTCTGCCACATGCAACAACACATTTTTTTAAGGAAAGTAAAAGATTAGTCAGAAAAACACAAAAGAAGCACAGACTGATTTGGCTTTCATCTACAGCCGTGGATAGTTACGGCCAATGGCTTATGAACAGTTGCATATGAGGAAATATTACCTGACAGAGAAGTGTAATAGGCTTAACTAAAGGAGTCAACTTGACCGGACCGTTGAGGAGTTTTGACCAGGCACTTGGTAACAAAATGCTTAAGGCTTGCCAGTTGGAAAACTTTTGACCGTCAGTGAAGAGACCCAGAAAAAAAAAGATAATAAATCAGCCCACAAGCTCCAGGTGAGAGGTACTGGACTGTTGTTCAAAACACGTCCATAACTGCAAGAGCTAAAATCAGACATGTATAATACTCAGAATCACATTGTTGTGGAAAATCAGTACACTAAACAAAAACGACAACAAAAATGTCTGTCGTATGTACGACGTATGTCAATTTAAACTCCAGGCAGCAAAAACATCTGAGCGACTTTCTGGTAAGTCAGTTGGTTAGTTTAGTGAAGGTCCTTCTATACTCTACATATTAAGGCCGCGACTCCTTAAGAGACTGCAACAAAACGTCAGTATAGTTTTTCCAACCACAACATACTTTGATTGCATTTAACAAGAAACCACATCAGCTTCTCCCCACCAACCTCTTCCTTCCCCCTCATCTTGAAACTTTCCACTTGCAGTGATATGATTTGGGGCTCTGTAACATAGTCACTTTACACAAAGAGACGTGTGGAGTAAACTAGCAATTCCCCAACGTTGTCTCTTCCTAAGGGATGGGTGCGCAAAGAGTAAATAAACATGAAGGTAGGTTGTGTTAGATAAATAATATAGAACTACAATGACAGCAACAATGCGTCCACACAGAAAGCTATGCAGGCAGGCAATGCTGTGATAAATAGCTCAGCTTAATGAATTGAAAGGCACAAAACTCAGATTAACTACAGCCATAAAAATGTTCTTCATTAAAAAGTAAAAACAACAACAAATGAACCAGTCCCTGTGCAGGGAAAATGAGGCCGATTAGTGTGATAAACAAAAATAACGACACAGACAGAAATCCTTACTTGCGCAATCACTGGCTAACGTGGGCCGAGGCGTCAAACAGTATCTTTAGTAATTGTATTCCTTTTGCTGCCACCCACAGCAGAAAGCAGAACCGCTCAGATCAGGATCATGAAGAGAAACCACATCAAGGAGGACGAACAACAGACAGCAAAAGTGAAACACATGCATGCACACAAAAATCAGATAGGACTACGGTGTTGCAGAGCCGTTACAGTGGTTATAGGCACAAGATGTTTCAGCTCCTGGTGTGAATATTGGCGACACTTCTCCTGATTCCTTCTACTCTCCTCTTCTTAACGCACACGGGTGGTCTTTCCTGTAACCTGCGAAATCGATGAGAGAAACGCAAGATAATTACCACCAGTTCAGTCTCGCACCTTATTTTTCACACATGCACTCCAGCGTACCTGGGAGATGTCGATTCCAGTTAGTTTCTCCACGGCGCTAGGCAGCCTGGTCATGATATCTAGGACCTCCCCAGCAAGTTTGGCCGCTCCCACCTCTGACCCGCCACTGGACACCATAGTGATCTTTTGGGCCTTCGACAGTGGCTTGCTGATCTCCTCTGCCATCTGCAGGACAAGAAAGAACAGAGGAATTGATAAAGTGAAGGGAAAATTTTATGAAAAAACTGAAAGAAATTACGCAGAATGAGCTAAATGTGGGTTAGTCGCCTTAAACTAATTTAGAATGAAATGAAAGTAACACCAAGGGTCCTCTATCATGAGGCCATTCTGTGATGCCAACAGCAAGTCTACTGAGTAATAAAAAAAACCCAGAGACGACAACGGCACCTGCTATTAGAGCAAAGCAGTACAAAGCAATGGTCACCAGTGGTTTGCAAGGTTCGACAATCACACAGCTCTAACATCTCTCTTCATCTACTCAGTCGGACTGACCAGTGGCAGTTTCTCCAGCAGCATGTCCACCATGGCTCCCTCTTTGTACTGCTTGAAGGCCTCTGCTTTTTTGATCATCTGTTCCGCCTCGGCACGGCCCTTAGCCTCCAGGGCAAAAGCCTCTGCCTCGCCCTTCATCTACATGGAGACACACACACACACAAACATAAATGTACAGATCACAATAGAAGTGTATACGTCCTGACAGAAATAAAGTCTGGTAAATGTGATATGGTTAACAGGCGGGGAGTGAAAAGTGGAAATGAGATCTGGAGGGAGTATGTTAGACAAAAAGGAACTTACGCGGATGGACTCGGCCTCAGCCTCAGCCTCCATGATGAGCTGCAGGCTGCCAGGAGGAAACAGATTGCAATGTCTTTATTGATGCTGTGGAGATGTTGGTTGCACATCATTTGATTTTTATGTGTTGAGAACAACACAAAACAGTCTTGTGCTCTAGCACTCACCGCTGCGCCTCAGCCAGCCTCTCCAGTCGGTATTTCTCTGCCTCTGCAGGCTTCTTGACTTTGGCCTCCAGCTCCATCTCCTTGCGGGTGATCTCCTGCTCCTGCAGTGTGATCTGCTGTGTCCGCTCCACCACCTGCACCTGCATCTTCTCCTCCTCAATGCGCTGCTTGGTCTTGGCCACCTGATGAGGGACACAGAGGAAAAAGGAAACTCCAACACCACTCAGCTTTCAGTTGCGTAAAAGTCATCAGATATTATGTACAATCTGGATTGGTCCTGTTGGAGCAAACTCCACCCGCAAGCCTAATAGAATCTGTGGATGAGGTGTGTGCTAGCTCACCAGGCCAAACAAAATCCCAAAAGGCAAAGCCCTTAGAGCTATTGACCGTACCTGAAGCTGATAGGCCATTTCTGACTCAGCCTTCTTGGTGTTGACCTCAACATCATAGGCAGCCTTCTTCAGCTCGTAGTCTCTCTGGGCTTTTGCCATCTCAATCTCATTCTTGTACTGAGCTGAAACCTTCTCCTGCATCGCGTGGGCCTCCTGTACGTACAATGTAGCAGGACAGAAACAAAGAAATGTTGGTATTTCTTTTCAATTGATGGATTATTCACGTTTTCAGATTATCTATATGAACAAATAGGATGAATGACAGTGAATGAAGAACGAACAAAACAGCTTATTTTACCCTCATGACAGCATCTCGTTTGTACTGAGCCTCTCCGATCCTGGCATCCTTTTGCACCTGGGCTGTTCTGGCTTTACCCAGGGAGTGAAGGTAGTCCTGCGAGTGAGAGAGAGAGGAAACAGTGACAGTCAACTACGAGACAACACAGCATGAGCAGTATAAATTAAGGTAGTGAAAACAAAACCAAGAGACGGTGTGGTTACCACTGGAGCACTTAGACCTAATTCATCACTAATGTACAGAGCGGTGGGGGGTGTGATGAGTCAATATCAATCACCTAAGTGCATTACTGTAACAAATGAGACTAAAAGCTTTCATATGAACAAAAGACACAAGCTCACAGTGACACTTCAGATCCTTGCTGCTCCAGTAATTAGTGTTTGGTGCAATGTTTTGATCATCAGATTCAGTACAGTCAGAAAAAGAACAATAACCATAAAATACCTGATCATCATGAACATCTTTGAGCGTGTAGCTGACGACACCAATCCCCATGTTGACCAGGTCAGAGGAGGCCACCTTAAAGACCTGCTCGGAGAACTTCTTACGGTCCTGGTAGATTTCCTGTACGCAAACAGAGACATATTCACCGTAGTTACTTCATACTGTATATGGGCATTCACTTAGTGGTTACGTAAGTGATGAGTCATAACCATAAAGCCCCTGGATGATCTTTTATGGGCAGAAAATGTCAAACAAATCCATATGACAATGTCAGTACACCAACCTCTACGGTCAAATGGGCAATGATGGCTCTCTGGTGTCCCTCCAGTGTTTCTAGCGCAATGTTGGAAATCTCAGCCTCAGACTTGCCCATAAACATTTGGCAGGCGGTGGCCAACATCTCCTTGTTCTGGCCCTGGATCTTCACCTGGAAAAAGACGTGAAAAGTAAATGTGAAAAAGTGAGTAGCAGGTTGGACTGGAAGTAAACGATTCTCAACGGGACAAATCTGGCATTATCTGATTTGAACTTTATAATTTGTTCTTTTTACATTTTGCACTTGTCTAAAACATGCAACTTTCTTTATAAGTAATAAATGACTGAATTCTTTCCCAATGGGGGGGGGGGTGTCCCTTTGACAGTCTCCATCTAGCCTGTGACCTTTTTCAAGTGTCATTTTCCTTTCCCGTGTTTGCCAACAGTGAATGACCTTCAAACTGAACTGAATATGAATGCTGTGGGTTTATATATAGTAATGATGAGACTTTTGCTCTGGCAAAAGTATTCGCACTAGTTTAATGTTTTGCTTGTGTTTCTGTATTTCGTATTTTTTTATTAATCACACACTATTTCCTTACTGCAAATCCTTAATAAGTCCGTAATACAGAGATGGTTGTGTGAGCAGCAGCCTGTTTCTGTAGGCAGGTGTTGCTTTTAAATAGCAGCTGATTCTCTTCCTTGCCTTTTGGTGTCTAATGTTTTCAGTCTATTATAATAACTTAATTTCTTTGTGGAAACACACACCGTTTTTTGACTCCATTTAATAAAAACTAATCTCATGGTATTTCAGTCAAAGCATACCTGTGCAATGCCAGTGACAGAGATAGGGACACCATGACGGGTGTAGACTTTGTCACTCTTCACGTTTAGAGTCAGTGTGTTTAGCGTGATTCTGAGGAGAAAGGGCGTAAAATAGAAGGAAAAGTGCAATGGATGAGACATAATCACAGAGAACAAGAGTGAAAAGCCACAGCAAAAGAGAGACAGGGGAAATGAAATCAAAGTTATCAGACAAACACCACTCCTCCACGCTGCTAATGACAAGCAGCGCGATAACGGACACAACATTCGGAAAAGATATCAGCAGCACATATTTCTTCTAACAACATTTATTTCCCTTGTTTGTTGACCAATACGTCAAATCAGGCAGTTCTGTTGTACTTTATTAAGTATTAAAAAAAGAAAAAAAAGAGACATGGGATCACCTCTGGATCATTTGAATACACGGGAGGACAAACACTCTTCCTCCAGCAATCATTAGAGGAGGAGAACGACCAAAGCCTGAAAGCAAAGACAGGAAGGGGCACATAACATAAACATTACACTACCATTCAGTAACGTACAGCTAGTTACTAGGTTATTGGGTCAAGGACATAGTTAAACTTGCAACCCAATAACACAACAGAGTAATGCAATGTATTCATGTCAGCTTGAGCCTACAAACTACAGCAATCTGGAAAATTCCGAGTTTACTCCAAACTGTCAATAAGTGTTATTCAGTATCATCTTATCACAAGACGAATGATGATGAAATAACTCACATGACACAAGTTTACCGGCACAGGGTCAGAAGATTTGTATCCTCTTATTACAGGATTGTTGACACATTATAATCCAGTGACCTCCTGAAAGTTTTAAACAATGTAGCGTTGTGGAGGCTGGAGTGTTTCATTACCCAAAAGGGGATACTCTGGTTTAATACACATCCTGTGCTATTGTGAGAAATAATAATGGATCCATGAGACGTAGGCAAGACAAGTCAAACAAATATCTTACCAGACACCACCATGGCTTCATTGGGTCCACATGTGTAAAACATCTTGATTCCTGATTTGAGATGAATGCAAGACCGCTTGTCAAAGTATGAATATTACCACAGCTAGCTAAGAAAAAGACAGCATCATGTTTTCAGACTACGTAGTGTACATGTACCACCGTCCAATGTATCCATTTACATTGTCAAAGAGACCAATACACAGCCCACTGTTTAACCCCATACTATGTAAATTAAGATAAGACATATTTAAGCATCATGATCGAAATTGTTGTTTTTTTGGGATCGGTGGATTGTTTGGGTACAACAACAGTCAAGTGTATGATAGTAACTCACTGGCTACAACTGACACACGTCTACGTGCATCATTCAAGGAACCCCTTTAATTAAGCCTCCATATTTTCTGTGAACCTAAATGCTCCACCCCCTTCTGAAAACCCCCACCGCGGAGCAGTCAGGTCGGTATGACTACAACTTGTTCCCCATTCGCAAAAACCTTACGAGAAACGTGTTGTCATATAGTAGTAAGAGTAGCAACAACGCCTCGGCGCTCCAACAATAACGCCAGACACACAGCACACGTAAAACCAAATAACGGTAAACTAGCTCGCATGCTAACGTTAGCTTGCCGACGAAACGCAGCGGAATTGGGTCTGGGTCGATAACGTCATTACGCCTGTGGAAAACGATCCAGCGTTTATACTACAGCTATTAACTGCAGCGACGCGGTGTAGCAATTCGAACCGATCGTTCCCTTTAACTTACCGATATCCGGTGAATACAAAAAAGCAATCCTTTATAGAATAATTCGAGGTTAGATTTCTGTTGCTACGGTGAGGTAGCGAGCCGTTTCCCGTCAACTGGAATTGTAAAAATGTCTGTTTGGAGAGGGAAGTGTTCTGTGGCCACGCCCATCCTCTCCAATGATGACACCTGTCGCCATCTTGTGGTCGAAAGCGACAACTGCACCTACAATGTTGCCGTCTATTATACATCCGTCTGTGTTGGTATTCATTTATGCCATCCAATGCAACTGCTGTGCTTTAAAGTCTACTTTAATGATGCCTATAATATCCTTTTTTTTACACTGTCATATCATTAATTCAATTTCTATATTATATTATTATATTATTTTCTGCCCTCACCTTAATATGACTAATTTCTAACAACTCATAAACGGAACATAAACTTTGCAAAGATAGAAATTATGGCAGTGCTGTTGTATTGGAGTGCATTAGATTATATAGGTGTTAAGTGAGTGTATACAGTAGCTAATTTGAAGTCTTAAACATCTTATTTAAACTGTTTGAGAATATTCATTTTCAGTGATTTTGGTCTCTTTGCATCGCCCAAGGCCTCAGTTGCAATCCGTGTAAGCAAAGTCTGCATCTCTGCGTGAATCTACATGTTACATAATAATTTCGACTGCTTTTTTGTGCATTGAATGTCTGATTTAAAAAAACACGTAGCAGACAGAGAACACACGTGTGGTGGACATGATTGCATGTCAGAATTGCTGATCATCAGGTTTATGTTGTGGTTAAAAAGGTAGCTGTCCATACATTACATTACCAGTCAGATGAAATATTAACCTTCACCATCAATGGTTACCTAGAAAAAATAAAAACAATTTAGTACATAGCCTCTGTTATATGTGACTGATACACAACAATGATAGCAACACATTCATAGTCAACTAATCAGTAATATATCTCAACAGTACTCCTCTACATGACTGATGACTTTAGGCACACTAACTTGTGTTCTGAATTTAGATATAACAGTAATAATGAGAACAATTGCAACGGAGTCTTGCATTACAATTAGACTCAGGTGCACTACTTCGATCAAAAATGTCTTCACTATGGAAAATGCAAACATAGCAAAAAGCTAAATATTTCAACATGATATTTTTCAGGGGGTCAGGGTTTTCCCAAAGACTTATTAGTAAAATGAATTCAGTTGAGTAAAATACACATTTAGTTGAAGTAATTTTAACAAAATTTAAGGAATTTTTAAACCTGACTAGACTATTTCATATTATAAAAATCCCCTTGCAGCAGAGTTTAGTCCATACTCTGTAATCCACTGTTAAAACTGTAATCTGATTATTTTATAGACATGGACGGCTTTGGATTTGCTCACTGTCGGATTGGAGCTGGAAACAGGGGCTCGGTTCACCCATCCTGTCCACTCCGACTAGATGTCAGCCATGAAGCCCAGGCTCTTTATCACAGGTGTGGGGGTTCATAAAGGTTTTTCCTCCTCCTTTTGTCCAGGTCTTTGAGTCAAGCATGAGTGACATTTTTTCCCCAAGGCTTCTTACATCAGTGGAGGAGGCCTTGTTAGCAGTTGTCTGACTCGAATCAGTATTCTGAACTTAAACATTTTGTTATATCTTTGGTTTACTTTAAACACAGTGAGATTAATTTTGCTGATCATAAATATGTAGCTAATTGGCATCAATAATAATCTGACTCTCACAGTATGGCATTGTTTCTGAGAGGCCTGGAATAGTAGTAGAGTAGTAGAGTCTGCCGCTGATCACATCAGCTGCAGTGCAATCTGTCTTTTTTCACATTCAGTGCTTAGCCTTCACAGGTGCACAGGTCTTATAAGAAAAAAAAAGCCCACATCAGCTGGATGCAGTGCACCAGAGACCCCAGTGTAACATGACTCCTGGTCTACTGAGACCTCAAACTCTGATTTAACAGTTTGATCGACTGTGGAACAAATTAGATATTTAATCAATAATCAATTCCAGAACAGCTACTAAATTGACCTTGTGATGAGACCTTTTTTAAATATATAACCCCAGATATTTCCACATTTTTTCCAAAGGGCCCTGAGGAGAGGGCTTGAGCTGACAAACCCCACCTTGTACAAGGCTTGAAACTGAAATCTCTGCCATCTGTCTACTCTGCAGGGGGTGTTACAGTAAGGAGAGTGATTAAAGAACTGCTGGTTATTCGCTTCTGAAGTCTAAAACAAACAACAAAAACCCTGTAATACATCTTACTGGGTGTTTCTGGACACCAGCTGGTAAAATCTGGTCAATCTCTTTATCTAGTTTCCACTCCCTGATCTGCAGCGGCGCCCCTCCTCCTCCCGGCTTCGGGTCGGCTTTCTCGGCCAATCGCCGTGCTCAACAGCTTGATCTGCGTCTGGACACGCCCACTCCTCCACCCAGCCTCGTTCTGGAAACGGTCCAACATAATAAATGCATTGTCCTGCGCTCTCTCATAAGTCTGCGGTCGGCTCGTCGTGGCTGTAGAGTAACTCTTCTGCTCGTCATTTTAAAACTTAAGAATCCACAATGAGGGAAATCGTGCACATCCAGGCCGGCCAGTGCGGTAACCAGATCGGTGCTAAGGTAAGAATATATAATTATTGAGAACTGATTTATCCTTTATCCTCACTGTTGAAAACACCCCAGGCTCATTATGCAGGACATAGTAGTCTACTCATTTAGGCTTCATTTCCTAAGTCATTATGTAGATGATTGTTTGATTATGTATGAAGACAAAGGACTCCTTTTGTCTCATTGTGCATAAATGAAAAAGATTCCATTCATGCATTTTGTACTTAAACACAGCATAAATCAGAAAATACCAGTCACAAATAGTAAAAGCCCACTGTTGAGGTTTATTTCTGTGCTTTTCTGTCTGAATCTTGAGCACTGCGGTAACTGGTGGGTGTGGAGCAGCGGACCGTGCTTGCTCTCATTGAGATAACGGTATAACGGGGTTCTTGTGTCTCGACGGTTTTTTTTTTTTTCCACACAACACCGGGCGTGTCTGCGTCTCAACAGCGAGGATTCAGCTGACCCCGAGACTTTCTCAGGGGAAAACAAAGAAAGGAAGAAAAAAAATCAGTCTATTCTTCACTTGTCAGAGCCCTTCAGTCAGAGTACTCCGCACTCCTCTGGTTTCTTTGTCTTGCACAGGCAGATATGCCTGGCTTTTCAGACAATGAGTGAGAGCTGGGGATGGGAGGCCCAGTTCTTTTCCCCCCATAGATGATGGATCAATATCCCATATTGATTAGATTTTATTTCTGGGAGCTGTAGATGCAGCTGTTTCAGCTGCTGAAAAAGCAGGGGAGCTGTGGGAAGGGTGTGGCATGGATAATTGGTAAAGAAAGAATTTTGCATTTTTAAAAAGACTGATAAAGTGCATATTTTTAAAAGACCTCATCGGGGCTTTTAGTGATGAAATACACTCATACTTTCTTTTGTCAATTCACATATCATTTAAATGCATTTTACACTATTGTCTTCTTAAAAGGTCCCTGCAGTCTGCCTCACAAGTACAATGCATCGCTACATCAGCCAATTGCAGTCTGCTACAGTACATGTCTTGACACATTATTATTCCTGTCTTAATACCTCCTTTTGTTTTACAACGGATCATTTGTTGCAGACAGCATATGTTTAACTGGGACCTCAAACACACACACACACACACACAGGAATCTTGCCCTGGTATTCAAACAGTTTGGAGACCACATTAACAATGGCCCATATTTTATGGGATACATTATTGTAGTGATGCTCTGCTGACAAAGATTTTAATGTTGAGTAAAGCAGGGCCGGTCTTTGTAATCAATGTCTTTTCTTTCCTAACCAAATTAGGGGTAGGGTGGGGGAGGAATGAAGGAAACAGCTGATGCACAGTGGGTGAAGTCACTGGGCCCTCAATTGACTTCATATGCAATTGCTGCCAGTGTCTTGGAAGTATAGCTGTAGAAAATATACACAACATTTAACTATTATATATATATATATATATATATAATATTTCCATTTTTATAGCAGTTGCTCCACAGAATGCCAACTGCAGTAAATCATGTATGCGCATAGGCTTGTGCAAATTGAGTTAATGTAGTAAATGTATACCCATCACCCTTTCTAAGGCATGGAGTTTTATTTGTGTTTGTGTGTTTGCCCAATATGGTATAAAATAACTACCGGTGGCCTGGCAGTGAGGATCTCCATTTGTTTCCATTCCCCCAGGACCCATTGACTCAGATGTCCAGTGGACATGATTGACAGATATGCTGAAGGGCTACATTGTGGTGAATTGGGGTCAGGGTGTGGCATTGCTTTCCTGCTTATTGTCCTCATTCTTTCACTGTGATTGTTTTCAGCCTTTACTGACTTCACTGTCAAATATCTGTACATTTTTCAGTCTTTTGGTCATTCTTTTTCGACCCTTTGTTCTTCTTTTTACCCTGCTGCGATCTCCCTCATATTAAGGTCACTTGGTCATTTTTGTTTTACTTCGTCATATTTAAATGACACGATATTTAGTCCACGGCTGACTCCCAATCTCTTAAGTACTGAGCTGCAATACAGCCCGCTTATCCAGATTACTCTAAATCCTCCTATTGCTTCTGTTAGCAAAAAATCACAGGCTGTATGATAATGAAAAAAATCCTGAATTGGAAGATATCACAAAAATATGTACATGTAAATGGCTGCTTGCGTATGAACAGCCACCGCTTATGGTATTTATTGCACACACGCTCTGAGTGTGGTCTTTAAAGAGTGGACAAGACATGAATACAGATCTGAAGACAATCAACGTCTTCAGTGTAGTGTGACAGCCTGCAAATGGAGTTTATTCTCAGTTTTGCCCGTGGAGTGATCTGTAGCCCCTTTGTGCTCCCTCCTTTGCATCTAAAAGAACCGCATTCTGCTAAGTCATCAGTCAATGACTATGGAAATGTTAACAGCTGCACAGTATTAAACGGGTTAAGATACGGCTTGCTGAAAGGGGAAAAAGACTGTCTGAATCCAAGAATGCAAGCCCACTGCTGTTTTCCTCATTTAACGTCCCCAGACACAGACCACATTGCTGATGGATAGATAGTGTACTTTCTTTGCAAGTAACCGTCATGTGATACCTTCCATTTTATGTCTGCAGTTCTGGGAAGTCATCAGCGATGAGCACGGCATCGATCCCACAGGGACTTACCATGGAGACAGTGACCTGCAGCTGGACAGGATCAGTGTCTACTACAATGAGGCCACAGGTTAGCTGCCTTTCTAATAACTGATATTTTTTTTTACATAAATGAAGAGTATGTATTGGAAATATTTGTTCAGGTTCGCCATTTAAAGCAGAAGTGTTTCTTAGGACAATTATTACTTTGTTATGTCTCCCGCGATGCGTGGATTTAAGGGTTTATTATATACCCTGTATAACATCTGACACTGGTTTTCTATGTTATTGAATCGTTATGTTTTCTCTCCTCTTTCTCTCTCTCTGTCTTCTCTTCTTCTATTTTGTCACGAAGGAGGTAAATATGTTCCTCGTGCCATTCTGGTGGACTTGGAGCCTGGCACCATGGACTCCGTGAGGTCTGGACCCTTCGGGCAGATCTTCAGACCTGACAATTTTGTGTTTGGTGGGTGGAATTAAGCCGTGTTCTTATGTTACTGAATGACTAAAGCCTTTTATGAACACAGTGAAAGAAAGGCTCACCTGTATGTCACTCCTTCCCCTCCAGGTCAGAGCGGTGCTGGAAACAACTGGGCCAAGGGTCACTACACAGAGGGAGCTGAGTTGGTGGACTCAGTCCTGGATGTGGTCCGCAAAGAGTCAGAGAGCTGTGACTGCCTGCAGGGCTTCCAGCTCACCCACTCTCTTGGTGGTGGAACTGGATCCGGTATGGGAACCCTTCTTATCAGCAAGATCCGCGAGGAGTATCCTGACCGTATCATGAACACCTTCAGTGTGGTGCCTTCCCCCAAGGTAACATACCCTTGTGATAGAACATGTTAATTTTAAGAGTTTCAATTTTAGTTTCTCTTGCCTTAGGTTTTCTCCTCCAAGATCATGAGACTGAAAAAAATATTTTCTGTGTTTTCTGTCCTCAGGTTTCAGACACCGTGGTTGAGCCTTACAATGCTACCCTGTCAGTCCACCAGCTTGTAGAGAACACAGATGAAACCTACTGCATTGACAATGAGGCCCTGTACGACATCTGCTTCCGCACTCTGAAACTGACCACGCCCACCTATGGAGACCTTAACCACCTTGTGTCTGCCACCATGAGTGGGGTCACCACCTGCCTGCGCTTTCCCGGTCAGCTCAATGCTGATCTCCGCAAACTGGCTGTCAACATGGTGCCTTTCCCACGTTTGCACTTCTTCATGCCTGGCTTCGCTCCCCTGACCAGCAGAGGCAGCCAGCAATACAGAGCCCTCACAGTTCCCGAGCTCACCCAGCAGGTGTTTGATGCCAAGAATATGATGGCTGCGTGCGACCCACGTCACGGCCGCTACCTGACCGTGGCCGCCGTATTCCGTGGCCGCATGTCCATGAAGGAAGTTGATGAGCAGATGCTCAACGTCCAGAACAAAAACAGCAGTTACTTTGTTGAATGGATCCCCAACAATGTCAAGACTGCTGTCTGTGACATTCCACCCCGTGGCCTCAAGATGGCCGTCACTTTCATCGGCAACAGCACAGCAATCCAGGAGCTGTTCAAGCGCATCTCTGAGCAGTTCACAGCCATGTTCCGTCGTAAGGCTTTCTTGCATTGGTACACAGGTGAAGGTATGGATGAGATGGAGTTCACAGAAGCAGAGAGCAACATGAATGATCTGGTGTCTGAGTACCAGCAGTACCAGGATGCCACTGCTGAAGAAGAGGGTGAATTTGAGGAGGAGGCTGAAGACGATGCTTGAAAATAAAGATGTGAAGGTCAAGACATCAATGCCAAAATGAAAAATAATGAACGGAAATTCCACAAAAGTAGCCAAGGAACAAACATAGTGTCATTGCTAGAATCAAACTTTAGCATACATTAGATATCCCTTGTGATTCACTTCAAATAAAGTTGTCAAATGAAAACGTGTTTGCCTTTCATTAATGCTTGCAAATAAATTAATATTTGTCTGATTAAACAATCACTAGAAATCAGCCATTTCATTTCAATCACATTTCAAAACTGTAAATATAAAGTATTTGGATATGAAGGAGGATTTCCAGAGATGGATGGATGTTAGCACTGTTGAGGTCAGCAGTTTCTGTGGTAGAGGATACTGATGCATTCATGGGCTGTTTCCTGCAGCTATGACAAAAAGCTGTGTCATTCAATTTTGTTATGCTTGGATAAGTACTTCTAATGTGTTTCATGAGCATCAAGCTATAAAATAGTTAAGTAAATTCAGTAACAGGAATTCTCAGTGCAGATATGCAGTAGGTTAGATACGGTTACCAGATATTATTGGAGTTTGGAATGAGGTGAAATATGTCGAGGTGTTTCTACTCTGCAAGTATTGTGATGGCTAAGCATGCACAGCTAGTTGCAACATGATAGTCAGACCAAGTTTATTCTCTGTGCCAAGCCACATTCCCACAACTATGTCCATTGCACCCTGGCAGTGTTTAGGGTATTTTTACATGCAACTCAGGGAAGTAGGGCATTTGTTGGTTGAGTAAAATACAATTTCACATATTTAGACAAACGAACAATCTTGCATCTACTTTATTTGGAATTGTAACATTGTTGAGACTCAACAAGTAAAATCAATTTTATGTATTTATAGTTTCTTGTATGGTTTTGCATTACATTTCTGTGAAGACTGCTAGCTCATACAAATTGAGTAGGTGGAGATACAGGTACACCAAACAATATAGCAAGTAATTGTGTAACTTCATTATTACTGTATGCCAGTGACCAAGGCATGGCTGGCTTAACCTGCAGGGCAAAAATTATCTACTGGGCCCATATATCTCTCACACAAGCGCAAAGTTTGCTGTGTGGTAATGCATGCAAAATACACACACACAACTGAAATTATTTAAGATTAAGATCAGAGAGCCTGAGGCCCCTTTTTAATGGTCACACATGATACACACTGCAAACACAGACATGCACATGCAATTTTGCATCCCACACTGAAATTTGTCCTCTGTCCTCTGCCTTTAACCCATCTAGTTGTCCTTCCTTAAGGGGGACAGCTGGAGCAGTGGTCAGCCATTCATGCGGCGACCAAGTGTTCATGCCCGGTCTTGGTCAGGGACACTGGGATCAAACCCAGGACATTCTTGCTGTGAAGCAGTGAAGCAACAGTGCAGTGCACTGATCCACTGGTCTTGAACTACCTTTTGACACAGGGAGCATTTTCAAGACATGGCCTCAAGGTTTAGGTATGAAAGGAGCACCCGCATCAAAGCCCTTATGTCAGGTTATGTTGTGCTTTAGTGCTGCATATATTCTCATAGACATGTTCGTGTGATTAGAAAAAACTTTAGTTTGGGGCAGTTCTGGAATCTGGAGAGCCCGGGCAGTTGTCCTGCCTTCTGCCAAGGTTATAAGGAAAAAATGAAGCAGCATCTGAACTGTAAAGAATGGAATGTTTTCGGACCAGTTTATTAAATGTACCTGGCAGAAAACAACAAAAAGGTGCCTTGCAATGCTACTTAATATGTCAAGTTGTTTAGAAAGCTTTCATTGTTACTCTTTATTTAACTATTTTTGAGAACATTTCCCGCAGAATATACAAACCTGTGTAAGCTATGAAGACAGTTCATAGGTTGTGACGCTATCACTCAATCCATTATGTGTGTATGTATACCTTTAAGAAATGGCTGTTCAGCGCGAAAATAAATATATGAAGAATGACGCTTCAGGGAATGTTGGTCCAATCAGAAACCTTTAAACTAAGATTGAGATTTAAATGTCCAATAGCAACAGAGTTTAGCGTGAGTGACTGGTATATTGGCCAATCGCGTCCGTTTAACACGCCACATGTGGGCGTGGTCAACTATGTCCAGGATGTCCATGGACATTTTTCCAATCTCCACTAAAGCAGCCGAAGCGTGTGAAGGTGGGTATCAGAGTGCAACTTTTCCTTTTCCGTAGTAGAAAAACTATGTTTAGGCATACTCGTAATGCAACCAAATTGCACATTTACATATACTTTAACACATTTTCCATGCAGTTGGTTGAAGTACGGCCAAGCCACTGGTATAATCGCGCAAACTTCATTCATAGTTTTCAAGGTAATTAAAGTATTAGCAACGTTTACATTGAGAATATTACTCATTACTCTTTGACAACAAAGACGAACTTTTACAATGAGTAGATAGGATTATTATAACATAAAACCTTGACGTTGACGTTTGAATTACCCAAACTAGCAGTTAACGTGTTATCTGTTTTGTTTTACTTTTTTTGACCGGAAGTAGGATTGCTGTGAAGTGGTTTTTATAATAAAAGTTGTATCAGCGTTGCTTAACGCTATTAATATCATTGCTAAAAGATATGTGGCTAAACATATTACCAATTAGCGATGTAGGCTAACGTTAGCCGCACGGCGTTGCCTAGTAATATCAACTAACGTTAGAAAGCTCATAATTGTGTGTTCTCAGCTAACGTTGGTGGAATTAGACGTTAACATCACAGCCTAAATAGCCACTTATCTGTGTTTACGTGTAGCAGTCGGCCTGTCTTACCCTGTGGGAGGAATGGATGCAACTCAGATGATCAGTGACTCAATCTTGGAGTCAAATGAGGATGAAAATGAAGAGGAGAATGAAAATAAGAGGGGGCGACCATTGGCTAAACTGTGCATCTTAAAAAATGAACACATCCCTGAGACAGGTGAGTGGTTTACTGGTGCTGGTATTACACCTATGGTTTGTTATTTTATGCACAGTATGCCTAACTTGCACGAACATGTATTTATGTTTATATGTTCTCTGTCACACAGAGTTGCCCCTCTTTTTGGGAGATAATGTGCTGGGCCGTGACCCCAACACCTGCACTCTGCCCTTGCCAGCACCCTCAATATCCAAACAGCACGCTATCATCTGCATCTCTGTTTACCGGAGAAGAGGTTGTCACAGTGAAGTGGACACAGAGGCTTTGGTTTGGGACCTAGGGAGCATGAATGGGACCCGCAAGGGTCGCTTAAAGCTGACGCCTAATGTACGCTATGCACTCAGTGAAAGTGACAGTTTGGTGGTGGCGGACATCCCATGTCAGTATGTCAGCTGCACTGTAGATGGAGTCTCTTCTCAAGGGGACATGGGGACTCCTGTGAGCAGAAATGTAGGGGTAAAGGCCAGGTTGCCAGATACCTCAGGAGAAAAGGGAGATGACACAAGCACAGCCAGCAAGAAATGTGTCAACGGAGGCACAAAGGCCAGTGTGTCATTACCTAATTTGAAGGACACAAGTAAGACTCCTGTCACAACCAGTTGCCTGTCCTTTGAGCAAACTCCAACCCAGCCACACGGGACCCTGGTCTCTGAATCTGAGTCGGATTCAGACGGTGAAAGAGGAGGAGCAGGAGATAGAAGGCGCAAGGCTCTAGGTATGTAAATGATGGATATACATATGGAAATGAAGCCCTGTTTTTGTCATATGTGATGTTTCACAAGCTCATCTTTATTGTCTTTTACAGTGTCTGATTCTGACTCCTTTAAATCCAGTCCCACCTGTTCAACATTCTTGAGTCCCACAAAGAAAATCATCCCTGAAAGGTATATTAGTAACATATTATCTTTTAAAAATATGTATATTTAAAATACAGACATTAATACCAGTATATTTTCTATGCAGTTTATCATTCACTTCGTACTTATGATGCTTGTCATGTAACTTCCTACTGTTTCACAGTGAAGATGAAAGTCCCATCACACCTTCCTCCACTAAAAATAGGCCTTACAAACATGTCGGCTTCAGCAAGGAGGAGACAGACGCAGATGTGGGGCGACAGCAGCTGAAGGAAAAAAAGGCACTTGCGATTGTTGATGACAGTGAGGAGGAGGAGGAAGGAAAGGAGGAGGAAAGAGAAGTACTGGGAGGGAGGAAGTCTGAGGAAAGTGGACAACATGTGCAGCAGACAAGCAATGTCTGTTTTACAGGAGAAGATGAATTGCCTGCATCTACACCGGCAGTCTTCAGAGATGCGATCCCTGCATTTAACATGGACAGTGACACTGATATGGAGGTAGAGGAGGAAGAGGGGGAAAAGGGGGCATCTGTGACCTTGAATACAAATCAACATGATGATCAGCCACCAAACAAAGCCCAGATTCACATGGACAGTGATACAGATGAGGATGATGATGCCTTAGACAAAGTTCCCAAATCTGTGCCTTCCTCCGCTGACCACACCAAACCACCTTATGTCATTTCAGTCATTCAGCCCGAGGGCATCACTATGGACAGTGACACTGACGTGGATGATGATGATGATGATGATGATGATGATGATGATGATGCTGTTGTGTCAGACGCTGCTACAAAAGCAAAACCCATGTCATTTCAGAGCACACACACAGCTGAGTCTGCTCCGTCGACGCAGGTGAAAGACTTCCACCTTGACAGTGGCACAGATGTTGATGAGGATGATAAAAAGGAATGCGCAACAAATAATACGTGCCCTAAAATAGATGAAACCCCCACAAGATTAGATATCAAGCCAATTGGGCCTGAATCCACCCATGCCTCTTGTCACAGCCTGCATCTAGACAGTGACACCGATGATGAGGCTATTCCTGCCCCTTCCCTCAGTGAGCCCCCGGTGGTGTCTGCTGTCACAGAACCATGTACCCGTGCAGACACAGGAGCAGATTTGGGTGTTCTGTCTGACAGTGACACAGATGTGGAAGACGTTCCTCTCCTGGTTGTACCTGTTGTTGTCACAACCTTGCCAGTTGCTCCTGGTGCCACGTCAGAAGCCTCTCAGGCAGATTCTGATGCAGACACCGATGCGGATGAATCCAGCGTGCCCCCTGCCGGGGACGTGGTCAATCCAGCCAGTCTTAGAGTGGACAGTGACACAGATGTGGAAGATAAGGATGCGGATTTTGGAGAGGCAGGTGAGGGCCAGATTCCTAGCCTATGCAGAGAAAATACACCTGGGTTGCTGGCTCCCCTTCTGCAGAACTGCTCTACTCCTGTACAATTCTCAGGTAATCAGTCAATCAACCTTCAAATGAGAACTTAATGGAATGAATGTAGGCTGAAACTAAATATTCTTTCATTATTGATCAATTTGATGATCATTTTTATATTTAGTTTTTTTGTAAAAAAAAGAAAAATGCCATTTTGATTTCCCACAGTCCAAGGTGCTGTATTCTAATAGCTTGTTTTAAACCTCAAAGATATATTTGTGTGTATATATATATATATCGTATGACATAAAAGCATCTAGTCCTCACATTGAAGTAGCTGGAATAACGAAATGTTTGGCACTTTTACTTGAAAAATCACTGAAATTATTAACTTGTTATAAAAATTTGTTGTCAGTTGATTTTCTCTTGATCAACTAAGGGATTAATTGGCCCATCGTGGCAGCTGTAGAATAAATTACATTTATTTATTTATTATTATTATTATTTCTTTTTTTTTAGGTTCTTGATGTTTTAAAGTGGAGGTATGTAGACAATACAAGAAAAATCCAAGTAAACATTACAGACTCCCCACAAGTGTATGTGTGACATACATATTAATGACAGAACAAGCCTGTCATATTACAATGGGTCTATATCACAACCTCTGTTGTGTACTGCAGAGATTCCAGGATCAAGGCAAAAATAAATATAACTTAAAACCATGTCAACGAGTACAAATAAATCAAAATGAAATAAAGCGATAATGACGATTTAATACGAGAAAAATGTATTTGTTGTAGGCGCTCAAAATCCATTTAAAGTGAACTGTAGTTTCTCAATTTGAGAATTCTCCATGGCCTTTTTGATGCACTGTATGAATTATTTTGCAGGTTTGTTTTACATGAGATATAAGCTTTAAATTATCTTTTTAATGTTTTTTTAGCAGGAGAAGTGGAAAATATGGAGACTCAAGCTTTCCTGAGTCCCTCTTCAGATTCATTTAGACGTGAGTAATTACTACAGTCAAATTACACACAACTTTGTGTCTGTTTCGAACACAGAGTGTATCAGAGGGAACTTATTTATTTTAACCTTGCACAAACTTCTTTATTTTGTCTTCTCTGTCTCCCAGGTGCAGCAGCGCCTTCTGTAAGACCTAAAGCATTGTCTTCCTGCTCAGACAGCCAGGAGGATGAGGACTTTGTCGTTGCAGAGACACAGTCCTTCGTTCTTCAGACTAGAGACTGTAAGAGGAACCCCTCCACCCAATCTTTTGGCCTGGAGTCTTCTGGTTATGAAAAAGGCGAGCAGTCCAGCAGAGAAGGGTCTTTCCAGCTGGGATTGTCTGACAGCAACCACCTGCAGGGTCAGGCCCAAGCTCTAGCCACGGAATGCACTCAAGCTTTTCTCTCTGTGGAAGGGGGTGTGAATCTGGAAGTCACCCAGTCATATGCAGCTATCCCAAATGCAGACAGAACCTCCTTAGATAATGATTCAAATCAGGGGGATATACAGACCGGTGGAGAGGATGAGGAACCTGCCAGATGTTCGGTAATGTCTGAAAAAGAAGCTCCGGTAGATTTGGCCCTGGAAGCAACACAGGCATATATTTCGGAGCCCTACTGTGATTCAGAGGATGAAACGGGTGAAGATGAGACTCAGCCTTTAGACTTTCCCACCTCATCTACTCTCGCCTTTGCTGAAACCCAACCAATGCCTGCCTTTGAGGAGGAGGAGGGTTTAGAAAAAGAAAATCCTATTTCCTCTGTATTACAGGTTAAGGCCAAACCACAGAATGAAACGGAACAAAGGGGAAAACATGGGGAGGCAGCTCAACCTCAGGAGAGGCACCCCAGTGAAGCTCTGTGTGTAGCTGAAACTCAGCCCATGTGTACAAGTGGCGATGAGGAAAGTGACGACGAAGACTTGATTCCAGGTCCATGGAAAAGAAAAGCAAAGCCACTGCATCTTGAAGAGGAGCCCCTCACTACTTCTGGGTTATCGCTTGTTGATACCCAGTCCATGCACGTTGGTGTTGATGAAACGCAGCCCATGGCTAAAAGTGGAAACGAGGTCAGTGATGACGAGGACTCGGTTCCAGGTCCACCGAAAAGCAAAGCAAAGCTACTGTGGCTCGAAGAAGAGGACACACGGGAGCTCTCTGCAGTTCAAACTCAGCCGGTGGATACAGGTGAAGAAGGAGAAAGGGCTGAAGCAGACTCCGTTCAGGGTCCACGACAAAGGAAATCAAAACCACTGCAACTTGAAGAGGAGGCACAGCCCCTCACCACCTCTGAAGTCTCTTCTGTTGAAACTCAGCCCATGGGTACATGTGAAGGTCAGCAAAGTGATGAAGAGGACTCTATTCCAGGTCCACGAAAAAGAAAAGCAAAACCACTTCAAATTGAAGAAGAGCAGACACAACCTCTCCTCATCTCTGCTGTTGAAACTCAGGATGAAGATGGGGAAAGTGATGATGAGGACTCAATTCCTGGTCCACGAAAAAGAAAAGCAAAGCCGCTGCAAATTGAAGAAGAGGAGACACAACCGCTCACAAGTTCTGAGGCCTCCTCTGTTGAAGCTCAGTTGGAAACAAAAGCTGGCCTGCAGCCTCAGCGGGGACAGGACAGCCCATCTGAAGCTGGAGCCTGTGGCATCACCATTAAAGGTAAAGGAGGGACAAGGGCTAGATTAAGAGAAGAGGAGGAGCAGGCAGAGTGTTCTGGACCTCCCAAAAGACAGACAAGAGGGAAGGATAAAGCTTTGCCAACTACCAGAGGAAGGAGAGGAAAATCAAGACCTGATGAGGATAAGTGTGGGGAAGAGGAGGAGGTAGAGCAGGCTAATCGAGCTAGAGGGAAAAAATCAGTGAGGCAACAGAAAGTTGAAGAGGAAGAAAGGCTTGAAACAGAAGGAAACCAGCATGCTGAAGATAACCGCCTAATAAAGGAAGAAGAAGAAGGGAGACTGGCAGAGGAGAAAGATGTTGCAGAGCTCAGACAACAAGAGGCAGAAAAAATGGAGAAGGGAAGGAGGGAGATTGATGAAAGAGAAGGGAAACAAAAATTAGAAAGGGAAAGAGAAGTGAAGGAAGAACAGGAAAGATTGCAGGCAGAAAATGCAGAAAGGTTAAGACTTGAGCTGGAGAGAGGAGAGCAAGAGAGAATAGAGAGAGAGAGAAAGGAACAAGAAGTAAAAGAAAGAGCTGAAAGGACACAAAGGCAAAAAGAACAATTGGAGAGGGAAAGAAAGGAGAATGAAGAAAAGGAGAGATTGGTGCGTGAAAAGGCAGAAAGAAAAGAAAAGGAAAGACTGGAAATAGAGAGAGTAGAAAGGGAAAAAAAGGAACAGGAAGAAAAAGAGAGACTGGAGACTGCAAAGAGGGAACTAGACGAGAGGCTTGAGAGGGAAGCAAAGGAAAAGAAAGAAAAAGAAAGATTAGACAAAGAAAAAGAAGCCCAAGAAACACAAATAAAGGAGCAACGAGAAAACAAGGAAGAAGTAAACAAGCCCAAAACACCTGCAAGAAGTCGAAGAGCAACCAGAAGAACAACTGCTGCCCTGTGCACAACAGGGGCAGAACAAGACGCGACCATATCAGCCAATGATGACGTTCCTGCAAAGAGGACCAGATCTCGCTCCAACTCTTCCAACTCTGTCAGCTCGGAGAGGTCAGCTTCAAGTGTTTACACCCAGCAGAGAGGCCGAGGCAGAGGAGCAAAGAGCCCCGGTGAGTCACCCCGGGCAGCCATCGGCAGAAGCAGCAATAGAAGAAGGACGGCGGCTGCAGAGCCAACAAAACAGGACAGTAATGATATTTCTCCTCAGGGCGTCCTTTCGAGGTCCAACTCCACCAACTCCATCAACTCTGAGATTTCCACTTGCAGCTTGAGCTCTCAGAGCAGAGGAAGAGGAGGCAGGCAGCGAGGAAGAGGGAGAAAAACAGAGGCAGTCTGCTTCCCTCCTGTCAATAGTCGGAGTGATGTGAATTCAGCTCCCAAACCTACAACCAGAGGCAGGACGAGCAGGAAAGCAGAGGAATCCTCGGGGTTTCCCCATGAAGAGAGGCCAGACTCTCAGCAGGCTAGTACCACAAGGGGGCGACAGGAAGCCAATGCAAATGCCTCTGAACCCGCAGCCGCAGATGAGGAAGAGTGTGCTAGTGAAGAATCACCTCTCCTTAAAAGAAGTGTCAAGGGCAGAGGCAGGAAACCAGTGAAGAGTGAGACTGGGGAGGCACCAGTAGTTCCTGCAGTCAGTAATGGAGATGAGGCTACAGAGAAAAGAAAAGGAAGAAAAAGAGAGTTGTCAGATGCAGAGGAGGATGTCAGCAGCACCTCCAGAATGCCCAAAGGAAAGGAGAAGGCCCAAACAACAGAGCCAGCGGGAGAGATTCCTGTCCAGGCTAAGAGAAGAGGCAGGGCGTCCAGCGCTCCGGCAAAGAACAATGCAAGAGATGAAGTGGAGGTGAAAGAAGAGAGTGAGAAAATGGAGGAGGAGACTGTTGAGAGGAGAGGCAGACGTTGGTCATCAGCGGTCCAGAGAAAGAAGAAAGAGGAGCAGGGAGAAAGTGGTTCATCTGTTGACCAGGATGCACATGTGGAGGCTTCAGAGGTGATTAGAAATGTTGAGGTCTCAGACGTTGTTTCGAGACAAAAATCCATTAAGGCTCAAACATAAACCAGTGCAAACATTCTGCTGAGTAGTATATAATTAGTGTCCAGGAACTTCTGTCCTTGAAAAGGAAGGCTTTTACCTTGGCCAAAGGCCCCAGTGCATTTCTGTCAATGAGTCAGCCTTTCCAGCCATCATAATGTACTTCACTCACCATCAGAGACTGTCTAAGTCTTTCCCACTCTCTTAGCAACAGGAGTAGTCTGACCTGCTCTGCATCACCATTAATACACTTAGGAATTAAGTAGTTTAATGGCCACACAGTCACTTCCTACTCTGCTGTTTTATGATCTTTGCTTACTTTACTCCTTATCTCCTCATCCTCATCCTCTCCTTGTGTGGTTTGTGTTTTTTCCTTCTCTGTCATAATTCTTGCACTGTTTTGGTTCTTGTCTCTTCATCACCCATCCTCCCACTCCACCTTTCTCTCCCATTTAACAGCCCCAGACTCCAACCAGCGGCGTGTCCCGGAAGCGACAGGCTCCCGCGGACTCCTCGCCTGTGGCCAAGACCCCTCGCTCGTCCTCCGCCTCCCCAGCAGCTGGCGGCCGATTACGAGTTGCCGGCCAGGCCACCAAGGTTTCATATGTCTTTTGTAAACACAAAGTCGTATTTGTCAGGACAATTATGCACAAGAGGGGGAATTTCACCATAATGATGAACATATTTTAAGGGTGCAGTCACACTGATGAGGATTAGAGCGATTCAGTTCAACTTTAAACAGAACTTTAATTATGTTTGGTTTGTTTGTGCAGGTTGCTTTTGAACTTGGGTTCAAATTACGTCTTGGTTCTCCTCTAAGCAGACTGCTCTTTTATCCATTAGGAGCAACAATGTTTCAATGTATGATGAAATGCATGACAATCTGCTTTGCCCAATGTCCATAAACCAGAATTAGATTTCTTTCTTTCTTTTAAACTTCTAGACAGTTTACCTGTTCTTGTGAGTTAACACATCTTTAGACCAAACAAAACTCCGAAGTTTAAGACGTCGCAGCGTGTCTGTCGTTCTCTCAGGTGCTCTTCACAGGCATGGTGGACGAAGCAGGGGAGAGAGTGCTGGCTCGTTTAGGAGGCAGCATGGCTAAAGGGGTGGCGGACATGAACTGTCTGGTGACTGATAAGGTGCGCAGGACCGTCAAGTTCCTGTGTGCAGTGGCTAAAGGAGTCCCCATTGTCACCACACACTGGCTGGAAAAGGTTAGTTGCTATATTAGCGGTTAAAACCGCCCCCAGACCAGTTTTCTCTCTCTGATAAATGAATAGGGAAGTGTATGTCAAATGCTACACTCGCATAACGAGACATACTCAAATAGACGCTCACTGCTCTTGTCTTTGTCTCTGTTTCAGAGTGGTAAGGCTGGGAGCTTCCTGTCTCCTAATGCTTTCGCTGTGAACGATTCGGAGCAGGAGAAGAAGTTCAACTTCTGCCTGCAGGAGTCTCTGAGGATGGCCAGCAGTCAGCCTCTCTTACAGGTACTCTGAACTCAGTCATAGCTTTTATTTCTCTACTTGTATTTTTCCTCTTTTTTTTTTCTTTTTTTTTTTACCATTGTGGAATTTCCCTTGGCATATGGCACAGGGGTGGTGGATAATATTGACAGTGAGGACTAGTGAGTCATGGGAATCCACAAATCAGCCTATAGAAGAACTGAAATCCTTTTTTCCCCCCTTACCTATAAGCCATTGCTTTTATCTCAGCCTCTTGTTTGCTGAGCACAGTGTCCGTTGTTTACCATTACACTGTGGCTTGTGGGAAGTAATTTGACATGTATTGTTAATGTTCTGGTTATGTTTTATGGGCACTTCACATAGGGAAGCAGGCAGTAATGTTTCCATTTCTGTTACATACTCTTCCTACCCTGCGCTGTCTCATCAAAGCTGCTAAGGGATAGTTTGATATCCCATATTATGCTGATACTGGTTAAAACTGGCAAACACTATACACGTTATACCAAATTCTATTCCCAAGGGCCTTGTATTGATTTCCTGCGGCGCTGTTGCAGAGATTAAATAAAAATAGAGAGAAATAATGTTGTGTACTGCTACTCTTGTCTTCTTTCTCTTTCTCCTAGGGATATGAGATCCACGTTACAAAGTCTGTGAAGCCAGAGCCAGTTCAAATGAAAGACATTATCATCTGCAGCGGAGCTACCTTTCTTCCTAAGATGCCCTCTTCTCACAAGGTACAAGTCAAACTTAAAGCTTTTCTCCGTCAGGTCTCACATACAATAAATGAACATTCTTTTGTGTTCGTGTGTTTTCACATCTTCTCATTCAGTATATCAGTTACGTTCTCACGTATTTTTCTATCACACTTCCCTTCCTCCCTTTCAGCCTCACACTATAGTGATTTCCTGCGAGGAGGACTGGCCGCTGTGTGGCCCGGCGCTCTCTGCATCTCTCCCAGTCGTCACTGCCGAGTTCATTCTCACAGGGATCCTTCAGCAGAAACGTGACTTTCGAACCCACTCACTCTCTGCCCCTACAAGCAATCTACAGCCTGCAGGAGGCAGAGGAAGAGGCAGGAAGAAGACTTAGCCCCACCAGGGTATATTATAAAAAACAAGCTCATAGATTCCCATTCAAATCTGAGACCGGTAGAAACACTAGTGAGCCCGCTGTCTGTATGAAAGACTAAAAGAATGTATTTTGCCATACGCAGCAAAAGTTGATTGTTCACTCTCTTGCTCATGGTTGTAAACACACTGTGGATGTAGCACGTGTGTCATTTTACTGTGTCAGCGGTCACGGTTTAAAAACGAATGTTGTACAGCATCATGTTTTGCAAGAGAGCGATAGACGAAACTTGATGTAGGAAACTTACCGAAGGGATAAAGTGTCTCCGATTTTGATGTTTCAGAAATACTCTCGGAACAGTCTTTTCTTACAATCGTATCTGTTGCCTTGTACATGTGGGGGGAAAACACGTCTGTTTTAAAGTTGCAAAAGTCAAAAGCGCTGTTGCTGCTATGCAGGGTGGAAAATAATGATCCATTAACTGTCCTTGTCACTTCCCCCTCATCCTCCCCTGTGCTCCACCCCTCTCTTTGTACAACGATAAAAAGCAGAGCAGGAATTAACGCTGCTGAATGGCTGCTACACTCTGTAAGTGCTTCAACTCAATCAGGCAGTTTGGCAAGTAACCAGCCATGAAGTGGGAGTTGTATAATCATGTTTGGGTGGTGAAATAATGGAACCGATTGGGTCTGATTTGGAAATCCATCAGTGGATGAAAAACAATCTTGTTTCTGGTCCTGATAAGAAGAGGGTAGTGCATTTTTATTCTGAGGTAATCATGAACCTACCACCACCTACTCCATCGAGGCTTCATCTCCAGGGATGAGACACAGACACAGGCACCTGACTGCTGACTCTGCTTTTACATCAGTATCTTAAAGTGTTTAGCCTTGTCTTACATTTAGTCTGTGAACTCACAATTGGTTTCGTGTCATTGGTGTTTTAAAGACGGACTCATTAGCGTGTAACTAAGTTAGATTTTAAAACTGTTAGATAGCTAGTATCTAAACACCAAGTTTGTATTTGTATCAAATCATGATGTCTGCATCACCAAAGACAACATTAAACGTGGTATTGTGTTTAACTGTCTTTATTTTTGTTACCGCATGTTTGTTACTTTATTATACATTACTAATAGCATATATTAGTATCTATATTGTTTAGTCTTCTATGTGTCAGAAACACTAAGTGGACCTTGTGTTGTTTTTTCTTTTGTTTTTTGCCAAACTGCCATTTTTAAAGTAAAAAATAAATGTTTAAGCTCAAAACAGAAAAACGTTATTTTAGTTCCGAACTAGAGATCTGAAACTCCTCAATGAAGACCTCTCCTGAGGAGGATCTCCCTTTAACGTATAAAATATATCAGTTCTGTTTCTTGAAAGGTCTTTAGTTTGAGTTGTACTGGACAGATGAGCATCTGCCAACACATCTGGAGTTGGATTGTGGGTTTGTTTTCCCAATGATGCTGATTTGACTATTATGGTATTGGCTAAATATCATAAAAATAACATTATTTCATTTTGTGGAATATTTGGAGACAAATGATGTGATTGGAAGACGTGTCAATACATCCACGTAGTTTGAACACCCATTATTCTGAACACATTATCACCCACTTTGCACATAATGCTTGGGCTGAATTTATATATGGACATACAGCTTTGTGCTGAATCAGCATCCTCTGTGGATTTGCTGCCTAATATCTGATTAAACACCCCCCCCATCCACACACACACACACACACTGTCATATGACCATAGGTGTCGTTTTGGCCGGTGTTTCCCGACACGAGTCGAGTGGCTCCGAGTGTGAGCAGAGCCCGACATATTCTGAACATCTTCCAAATGTTGAGCCCGAGTCGTGAAGTGCGGCTCTTGAGGGGGGCGAGGTTGAGAGGGAGGGAGACGACGAGGGAGGAAGCAGGCAGCATCCGCACAGATTTTCACCTCTGAAAGCATCCCGACGTCTCCGCTGACTGCACCGCAGCTCCGAGCGGCCAGCTGAAGGTAGGTGAGCTCTCTGAGCGGCGCTTTTCTTTTCCCAACATGCGTGTGCGGATGTGTTCTCCTACATTTGACCGGTGCGTGACGGGTTAAATTCTGCAGTTTTTTGGTAGATGCGCTTGTCGGCTATCCCGGCCCAGAGGTGACTGATTAGACTTTGAGCTGTGAGGTTTATTATCAGCTACACATTATACTGCCAGTGAGGAAAGGTGTGCAAATATGTTCATCATCAGTCATTACACTGACTGAACGGTCCCGGGATGCAGCCGGCTTCGCCCTCATTGGATATTTTAAGTTCATTTGATTCCTTCCTCAGCCTGGTGGAATTCAGGTGGTGAAAAACATAATGCAGATTTATTTAGTAAGGTGCAAGATGATGTCAGATGTTTCTTAATACCGTATATGTGAACAACTGAAATTTAAAAGGTATAGTCTAAGCTGGTGATTAGTCTAAAAAATGTAATTAATACTATCACTAGGTCTACTAACATTATTATTATCTTATATTATAAAAATTATATATTGTATATTGTCTTATCTCATTCCCCTGAGGCTACCTTCTCCTCATATAAGGAACTTATATGGCCCAAATTGGCTATATAATCTATACAGATAACACTTAAAAAAGCTTAATAGCATCCATTATCTGAGAGGAGGCTCCAGCCTGAAGGCTCTGGCTGTGTTGCCTCTGCCTGCAGTGTGCTGCTCATAGACTGAGGCCGGAGCTGCATGAAGGCCTTAGCACATGGCCGCAATATTTAGGCCTATGTAATAAATTCCTCTTTACCATGAGCAAATCTCACAACTTATTTTCTTTTATACTGTGTTTGCCAATGCTGCACATAGTTCCACCATCCCTCTCCCTGCTCCACCCACATGTCCACTGATTTTAATGAATCTGACAGGTGCAAGAAGTATGGTGGAAACCTGTCTCATCCTTTAGTTCACTGCAGCCAGCTTTGGAGGAAAATAGGTCAGCTACAGGCTTCCTATCAAAGATAAACTTTAGGAATTATACTTTCTGGTTGTTTGAGCTCTTTTACCTGCAACCTTTTCTTGTGCTGTTCTGAAGCATGATATGATGCAGGTGTTGCCAGTTTGGACATTTGGGAAGTTTCTGAATTTTGAATGCACCTCATTTCTGCAAATGGAACCACCATATTTGTTTGAAAGTGGTGCACATAAAGTAAACATTCAGCCATTTTCACATGTGTGTCTCTCTTGGTGCAGCGGCCCTTTTTTTCCTCCCTCTTTTTGATGTCTCATGATTTATAAATGTCTAGCACTGTGAGAAGAGGGTAAGTGCATCTGTGTATGCATGCCCGTAAATGTGGGTTTGAGCTCACTTCCAGCATGCGTCCTCATCGTCAGAGGAACCTTACCCCACGTAGAGCCATTTCTCCTCATCACTTGGGCACAGGGAAGGAGTAAAGTGAAAACGAAAGAGAAACGATGAAGGGTAAAGACACAGAGTTTGCTTTGTACGGTCCCCACATCTGCAGTCATTGAAGGCATTTCCGCCTCTTTAAAGCCCATGCACAAAGAACTGTCTGTCCTTCCAGTAAGTAGGGAGTTTGATGTTATAAGGAACACAGGCACAGGCTTTGATTTCAGAGTGGGATGCACTGGCTTGCATTATATAAGATAAGGAGGAGGAGAGGATGAAAGAGAGCTAATAAAAAGAGAAATGCAAAGAAAAAGGGAAATTAGATAGATGCCCTGAGAAAGGGAGCGGAGGATTCGGGTTGAGAGGAGTCATAGTGAGAAGACCAAATGTGGTGCAAAGAAAGCGTGAGATGATACGGAGCTGTCAAACAGAGGCTCAGAAAGTTAAGGAAGGCAACAGAAGCGGACAGGCAGACTTCAGCAGGGTCGTGATAATGGTAGATGTAACACTTGAAGATGCGAAAATGGTGACAGAAGTGAGAAAATGGAAGCAAAGAGGGAAGAAAGAGTGAAGAATTCAACAAGATAAAATAAAGTGAAGCTAAGTGAAGGGACAGCCAGTCAGGGAAGGATAGCAGATGGCATATTTGTCTGCGTCCATGGTTTACAGCCCAAAGGACAGTGTGTGAATAAGCGTATAATACAGCTTGCATGTGTTTTCATGTGCTTGCATGTTTGTGCTCAATGAGGCGACCCTTAAAGTGGCATCAAATGCTTGAAATTACACAGAAATGAAGGGGAAGATTTTAGGTTTCTTGCTTCCCAGATCCTGCGTAGAAACACCAGATTGGCTGTGGTGACTCCTTGAGGCCTACTGCTGTGACAAACAGATGGACGACACGGTTCACTTTTCTCTCTCTTCAGAGCCAACCAAGGCTACATCTCAGATTGCCGTATTAATTAAATGCTGACGGCTACAGGGGTCAACAATCAGTACTTTAGTTGGAAGTTGTGATCAGTGGCCGAAAATGAGGATTCAAAGCACGAGAAGAAGGCAGCAATTCCCGATTGGGGACCACAGTGATAAAATAACTGTGTAATTTGAGTTATATAGATGACTGTAGCAAAGGACACTAAATGTTTGTTTGCCAAGAGACCCAAATTCGTGTGATGCAGCTTTGTTCCATATTTTGTTTCAGAAACAATAAAATCAGTGGGCTTTTAGGCTTTCTGCCCAGAGTGTGGTGCACGGATGTGGCAGACACAATGCAGAGGGTTGCATGAGGCCTTCTGTGAAACAGCAACTTTGGTTGACACTGTGAAATGTTAATTACGTCCTATTAAACAATAAGAGAAAATGGCATCTCTGCTGTTGCACTTTCACAATATGTTCGTATTACACGCCTGCAAAAACAGACAGGCGGCAGACATGTAGAAAGTGTACACATGGGCTTACACACGGTGTGAAGATGGCTTAATGCTTCATCATTTCCTGCAGGAATGGGATGTCTTATGATGTCTCCTGTGTTACAATGAGACACTTTAATCTTTACTGCATGTTTATTAGCTGCTGCAAAGTGTGACTGTGAGCACTGCAGGTGTTCTCTCCCAGTCCCCTCCTGGGCTTTGTAAATGAAAACTGCAGCAAAACCTCTTTTGCACAAACCCTCTTGATGTGTTGCCTCATTGTGGCAGAAGGCAGTTCTCATCATCATAATCCCCTCAGTGTTGCAGTTGATCTCGATTCTTCTCAGAAACCGTCATTTAGTTCACTGTGGGAAAATAATTTTGCCCTGCAGGCCTTCTTGTTCCTGTTGGAAATGCAGCCAAGTCGCCATTAAGACCCCCACGATTTGAATTATCTTGAGATTCATGAATTATTCTGTGTTTAAATTCAGGCACATAATCAATAGACAGTCCTTGACAGTGATCCAAAGCCAGATGGCCCTTGTAAACATGCACATGCACTTAAAAGGGAAGGGCATCTTTAAGACATAAATGCCTGTTGGTATGGCCTTTTAACAACACTAAATTTGACTCATAAATCCATGTTTGACCCTGATTTTAAATTGAGCTCAGGTATGCTATTAAGTTCTACACACACTGTCATCGGCTTTCTCAACAGAAGTTGCACCAGAGGCAGTTTTTTTTATGTCTGAAGTCCAATATTAACCTCCAGGCAAGATAAATTGAATTTACAGGGACTGCAAGACTCTGCAGATAGTCTCTTCAGGGAGTTATTTTTTTTTTTTTAGATGTTAAGTTTGATTAGATAGCCAAATCGGTTTCTTAATGCACCTTAAAGAACCTATACAGGATAAGACAAAATGAAGAATCAAAGAAACATAGTGCCGAGCTCAAAGGTATGCAAGTGTAAAAGACAGCGCTTTGCATAAATAATTATTACAATTATAGTGATGGTTAGGGTTAGGGGTTAAAGTTAGTACATACTTTCACTTTAGGACAACTTTGTGGCATATAGATAACAATGACCCCATGCTTCTTAGGTGCTGGACTGTCTGACTGTGAGCACTGCTGGTGGTTCCTCCTGGTCCCCTCCTGGGCTTTTAAAATGAAAACCACAGGAAGGCTTCTTTTGCTCCCTTGATGTGTTGCCTCTGATATCTCATCAAAGACGAAAGCCATTCACGTCATCAATATTTCCCCTCAGTGCTGCATTTTAATTAGTCAAGATTCTTCTCAGAAACCTTCACACCGTTCCCGTTCTGGAGGTTTCCAGTTCGAAGCTCAACAAAACAATGCAACAGTGCAACAGAGTACTTTCCTGCTCCAACAGAGAAAATCATGTCTATACAGTGAGGAACATTTTACACCTTAGATTACTGTCAGGGACATAACTGAATAAACAAGTACTTCAGAATAATGTGTCAGTTTATTGTTTATTGGCTGCTCACAGTTTTCTATTAAATATTTAGCAATTCCTCTCAGAGACTCTTGACAGTCAACTTAATTTCACTTCTGTTGGGAAGGTGTGTGTGTGTGTGTGTGTGTGTGTGTGTGTGTGTGTGTGCGTGTGTGTGTGTGGGTCAGCAGAAAATATCTATAACCGATGAACAGATTCTCTTTATATTTGGTGCCGATATCAACCTTGATCCAGAAGGTTGTTATTGTATTTTCAGGCAATACTAATACAATAACTAATATCAATAGTCACAGAATTCCAAATCTGCTGATTTCCAGTATTACTGTCAGTTCAAATTAAAAGTGTCGGCCTTCTTCCAATGAATGGAAAGCAACAAAATCAAACAAAGAAACACTCAGTTTCTAAAAGAATGTGACATTCACTGTATAAATAGAATAGAATAGAAAGCCTTTATTGTCATTATACACAGTACAATGAGATTTAGTAGATGCTTTTCAGTCATCATAGGGTGATATCATCCAGGGATGATGTCACACATCATTTTCACTGTGAATAAGCATCAGGATAAAGCAGATGCTGTCATCTGCATGTCCTCTGATAACCCCTCTCTACTGATCACAGCAACATAGAAGAGTCAACTAAATAAGATAAAAAGAATGATATATGTACATTTATGAAGGCAATAAAATAATGTTGCCTGAAGGTTGACTTTTTATGAACACATACAGCTCCCTTTTTTCTTTCTAGGCACAACAGAATCATCCAGGATGGCGACGGTCTGTGTGATCGCATTCAGCTTTCTGCTCACCACAGGTATGCCTTCCTATGAAAAGAAATTGTGATGCTGTTCCCTCAGGTAATGATCTGGAAATATGGAAATTGTGTGCAGTCTTTTGGCATTTAGCTGATCATGCTTCACTGCATTATGTGCTCATAGTAGTTTAAGGTAAGTCTGATGGCACTGGAACACAAAATGTATCTAATAGATCATATTTTTAGATACCCTGTATAATATAAAAAGCTTTATTTTGGAAAAACACTGATTTGTTTCAATAGAGAAGAAAATGACTGTAATGCAGTTTAATTAGAGATAGTCATATAACTCATATCACTTTTAATTTGTATTTTCTTTCTTCTTTGTTTACAGCTCTTTCTACCGCTGCAGAAGGTAAGACTTAGTGTGCCAGTGCATCATATATCACTCATCAATTATAAATTAGGAACTTTTCTTGCCCTGTTGTGTGTTTATCAATGCTTCCTCCTTCCTTCGTCCATCGTATAATCCAGTCGATGATGACCCCATGACCTTGTTCCACGGGGAAGATTTCCACATCATGCTGCCCTCACTCACGCTTGAGGTCACATTTCGGAACCGGTCTTCTCCCCGTACGCCTGCTGTTTTCCTGATGCGGGGCGGCAAAGTGGTACACAGTCGGGCCAAGCTCAACCACCACCTCAGCCACCTCATCATAGATGCTGTGGGTGAGGGAGACGAGGGCGTGTACACCGTGAGGAATCCAGACAAGCTAGAGGAGATCCGACGCATTACGCTTATAGTCCGAGGTACTGGATGACATGAGTGTATGATACATTAGGATTGGTAATGAAATCAACTGATAAGTTACATTCTCACAGGCGGACATGGGAATTTCAATTCAAAACTCTAAGTTAAAATCGGCTTAGTACAGTTCCTTCTGAATTACTGTGATACAAAATGGACAAGTTCCACATAATAAACTATACATTAAATAGTGGTTTTATCCATTAATGCAACTATAAATTGCACTGTCAATATAATACACACCAAAATAATTTATTTTACAAGCATTATGATTATAATGGACTAAAGAACACAACAAAACCTAGTTGATAACAATATCACCAAATAAGTTTCCATTCTGTTGATGAATTACCAGTAAACAGTAAATAAAATTGTTAAAATTAGCATTATTTTTAGAGTAAAATGCTACTTACATTGTACATTACAGTGCATTTATCTGAAAATAGCCTACATCTGTACTCTCACTAATAAAGCCTCTGACGCTGTAGAGTCTGGATCTGTGGCTGCTCCTGCTGCCCCCGTGTTCCTGCTCAACCGCCAGTGTTGCTACTACTGTTATACTGTACTACTGTATGTTCTCCTTCCTCCTGCTCTCTCCCTCCTCTTTGTGTGTGGAAGTTGGTCTCGACCGGCTCCATGTGATTGAGCCCTGAGATAACTCTGTTATGA
>JAVQJD010006223.1:0-16206 GCA_036023655.1 Nannoperca australis
CAAACACACACACACACACACACACACACACACACACACACACACACACACACACACACACACACACTTTAACCCTCTCTTGTCCTCCAGCTGTCATCCACCAACAATTTCAATGTTGACCTTTCCAACAGGTACTCTTCAGTCCACTTCGACCGCAGTCAAAGTCACCATAATAACTATGTCTGCATGGCTATCACTGTCCTGCTGCTGTGGGGTTTTTATTGGATGAACATCTTGGTCATTCTGGCCAATAGAAGAGATTGGATTAACATCTCTCCTAGCAACAAGGCTCACTGGCTGTGTGTTGCCACTGGTTAACTGCCACCCTAAAGAGAAATCATTTTAAAACTATTCTTTTTGGCAATGGGATGAAATTAAACTTGTTATTGTGGTGGTGGTAATAATATGACTGAAAGCTCCAGTATGTCAAAGTCAACAAACAGAGAAACTGTGTGTTTAGCAACACATCCTATCCAGCTTTCTACTCTGTAATCTTGTCTTTATTTTTGTAAAATCTGATCTAAAGATCCTCTCTCATTCTACTCAGTTACAGAAGTAAACAGATTAACCCTTTCATGTCCCAGAATGCTGCTGCAGAATTTAGTGGCACTAAACTACTAGAAAACATGTTTTCTACTTTGTCTACTGCATGCTGCAGAGAAGGAGGAAGATTCCTTTTGCTGACACCCAACAGTCAGTTCAGCAGTGTTCTTCCTCACAGAGCAATGATTGTTGGCCATTGTTGGAGAAAACCAGCAAGCTGTGAGGAACCTGTGAGGTGTTGGATTCGACACCATCAAGGTGAAATTGTGGATAAAGCTAGCTGCTGTTGCTAACATTGCATTAATGTTAGTTTGTCACTGAAGTGAGGTAGCAGAGGGACTGTGACTGGCAATTGGTATTGAAAGAGAAGGCTATTTGGGTTGTGTTCGAGTTCATTTGAACAAATTACAATGAATATTTAGCACTTTTGCAAAATAAATGAAACCCCTTTTTGTGACAAAGGCAAGTTCTATGAATTTCCCTTATTTTTACTATAAAGCCGACAGTTGAGCAATACCTCATTGGAAACAAGTTTTACATTCAGAAACACCCTCTGCACTACATGACACATCAATTACTGATTTCTAATCTCACTGTAAAATAATAGCACCTTAAGATTCAATTTCTTTTGGAAATTGTGTACTGAATAGTATGTTTGCCATTGAGCTTGTTGACCAAAAGATTTTCACATTCACGTTTTCTCCATCTGACTTTCTTTCCTTGGCTGGTAAATAATAAGGGATGGCTCACCACCTGTCTCTTCATGATTTGACCATCACACCATCCTGAAACACAGTTACATGCAGGTACACACACTCACAGTGCTCAGAGCTAGTGCTGGTTTTACTTTCAGACTTTCAGGTCCGAAATGCACATTGGTTTCACTGGATGGTCTATTACATCAACTATTTTTGTGCTTTTGATTTGTATTTACAACCTCTCAATGCGTTCCCTCAGCTCTCCTGTATGTTTGTTCAGTCTGCAGACGCCTCACTGTGCCTCAGCCATGTTTAAAAAGCCCTGCATGTAGCACTTTTTAATGATGGTAAATATTCAGAGAGGGCTCTTGGCAAATGGAAGCATCATTTTCACCTCTTCTATGCCCAACATTCAAGGAGAAAATTGCTTGTCCAAATACCACAAGTTTGCCCTCCCTCAGTTGCTAATGTGCAATTACATGTGTAACTCAGTGCTATATCACTTTTCAAATGTGTGTTTTTTACGTCTTTTATATTAAATATGAAGTATTTTTAGCTTTTAAAGGTGTATATATCAATAAATTACTTGATTTTAATAAATTATTTTCTTAAGTACATGAAAATAAAGGGGATTCTACCTCTTACAACCCTGGATTCATGAAGGAGGGTTTAATGACTCCCTGGAACTGTTTATGGGTGGAAATACAACTCAGTCTCTTACCATGACAGTGCAATGTTAATACCTTGAGTTTGAATTTATCTATTTGTGCAAGTTTATGTTTAAAAGTGTCAATGTGACGTTTGCGGATACAGCAGCCACAGGTGAGATTCTAAGTCAGTGCCTTGGCACTGACAGGAGAATTAACCTAACATACGTGTTTCGATAGTGGGGGGAACTAGAGCACCAGCAGGAAACCCATGGAAACATGGGGAGAACATACAAACTCCACACAGAAAGGCAAAGTCATATTTTGAGTTCTGGTATCGGACTGGTTTTGTCACACAAACCTGGCAACCCTGCATTTACTGGATGATGGTAAGACTTAATTTAACAGTAAAGAAGAGCACTAAAGTAAGCAGACTGTAGACTTTCCATTCCACACTGATATATGCAGTATTTAAAGTCTAGCCTTTAACATTAGCCTCCACAAGATATCTGTCATACCAGACCAGGTAAGCCTGTAGTAACCAAACTCCTGAATGTATTTAATAGGGCAAAAGTGTGTTTTAATTTTTAATTTATAAAATTAAGAATGTGTTATTCTTTAAAAAGGTATGCTATACCTTCAAAGTGAATTGAGAAAAACACATTTTTGTAGGTTTTTAATGTCAATGCACTCAATTCAGTACAAAACACGTTTTTTCCTTAAGCCTAAACACAAAGTCTGTCTCAGGTTTTCTTAATGGGAAAGTTCAACACATGTTATTTCTCCATAGTATCAGATAAGTACACATTGAACCAAAACCTTCATAATAAATAAATACATATTGCAATAAGCAATTAATTGCTAATTGTTTCAAGGTATTTATGAGATTCATGCCTTTTCAAATGATGGCATTAGGAAGTAGAGGCATGCATTGCTGTTACGGTGTCTTTTTTGATTCCACCACTAGGAGTCACTAGAGGAAGACATTTTCATATCTTATACAAAGGGGCTTTAATATCTACTAATAACCTTACTTAATAATATAATTGATCAATGGTTTTCAAAATCTCCACCAAAGTGAAATCAACTACATTGACTTCTGGTTGAAAAAAAGGACTGTATTTTAAGAGAGAAATTGGGACATATCTAGTGGCCATTAGAGGAACTGCATTGCCTTTAAGCCAATGAGTTTTGAAAGTAAAAACTAAATTGGCAATACTTGTCATCTACGTAACCAATTTAAATATTCAAGCAATCTGCCTGCCAAATAAAATAAAAAAAATATAAATTGTGAAACTACAAAAATGTACAGACAAATACACTATTATGGTTTTAATAGGTTTTTATCAGTCCCTGGCTCCATTTTCCACCACACCCTCAAAAGTCCAACATTGCAGAGCCAAAAATGCTGACAAACAAAGAGGTATTGTGTGCTTAAAAGTCCACGTGAAGATAAAAGTGACGCAGTGTACTTTAACGACATGGGGAAGAAAGACATAATTACATGTCAGTGCAACTTTCCTTTGACCCCACAGAGGTGTTGCATTACTGCAGGCTAGAGTGGGAGCGGTGCGCCTGAAGAGACTCCCTGCAGCTTCAACCAATAACACCCCCCATGATGCTGTCAAAGGGATGGAAGGATGGAGCCATTGAGGGAGGAGTTAAACCTCCCTTATTGGCAGTGAGGAGGGGAAGTCTGCTGCAGCTGAAGATATAGATGTAACAGCGCAGACTCCCCAGCTGCTTGTTTGGAGGAGTAGAATATGTTTGATGTGTGTTTGTGTGTGCATGTGTGTGCTCGTGTATGATGTCCTTCTTTAATCTCTGTCAGCATGCTAGGCCTTCCAAGAGAGTCTAGCTGTCAATGTGAGCTCTTGGTGGTGTCTGACTTGGATTTGTGTGTGTGTGTGTGCAGATATTCTTATTTCCATCTGCCGTATGAGAATACACCCCTCCCCATACATTTCCCCATCCTCTCTTCCCCTCCGTTCTTGGAACAAGGCCCCCACTGGACATAAAGGACACATTTGTTCCCAACCTTGTGCCATGCTTCTCTGCACCATTGTTCTGCAAGCCTACTGTTAATATCCGTTGCAAATCTGCTTACTTTCAGATTCCATCAATACGGGTGGGGTGGACAAAGAGAGGACTATATGGCCTGTTCAAGGCCCGGAGAAGGGATGCAAACAGAGGTTGTCAGTGTGTTCCTTGACTCTGGGAGGGCGCTGACAATGGCAGCAGTGTGAGGCAGCGTGGTGATTGATCAGTCTGATGTTGTGCTGTGTGGGATGGATGTCGCAGACAGAATCAAACAAACAAAGGTTGACAGGAAGTGACATGATTTAGTTGATGGGATTTAGAAGGGATGAATATGAGCTGAGTTGATGTGGTGGGTCTACGTGTCCTCCTTTTAATCCATAAATTATTTCACACTGTGTCATGATTAAGGTTGATGGAAAAACAGAACCACCTACAGATTTCTTTTCAGCAATCACCACCAAATTACATTCTGCAGGTTCTGTTTGAAGTTTATGTTTTAGTGTTTCTCAAAGGCAGAGCTGCTCTGTCTGGGCGCAGAAATAATCACATTTAGTGAAGTTGAATTTCAATGGGCTGATTCAAGCAAGCTATTTATCAGATTTGAATAGCAACAAAAGATATTTGGTCAAAATACCAAAAGAAATATAAACCGTTTAGAAAATGGATGGTTGTATAAAAGGCAGTTATTTCATGTTTCACTGAAGACCAGTATGACATTTACGATAGGAGAAACATGGCAGTCTGTGATCTCACCATGGCTAAACTGCATTGTTAAACCTGCACCAATCAGTATTTTAATATCAACAATAGAAGACATTGTTTCTAACAGCAGCAAGCAGCTACAGGCAATAAAAATGTAAAAAAGTAAAGCAACTGTCCTGCCCAGCACCACACAGCAAACCAACAAAGTTAGCAACTAGCTGGTGAACATAGCATAGCAGCTTAAGATGTTTCCCTCAGCAGCTGCTGGACACCAAAACAGAGCGACAAGGAGAGTGAATAATGGACTTACATCCCCCAGATGGACAGACACACGGCACTTCACATATATGTGTAAATAAGTACTTTTTCTTTACATTTGCCATCAACTTTATCATAATTATTATGCCACTGTTTCATTTACAGCTTGTTGTGCTGCCCCCAAGTTTTTGTTACCTTTTGCCTTTTTAGTCTTTTAAATCAAATTTGGCAGTTTAGTTCCAGCGGATACAACTCAGGGTAAAAAGTTACTGATTCAGCAGCAAAATGTTGTTTGATGTGTACCAAACCTCGCAAGAAATGTTTGAGTTGGAATGATGTAGCGCAACAAAATGATTTAACATCATTCAAACATCTTCAGGAGGAACTCAAGAGTCATGGTGGTGTAATATGCAATAAAACTGAATGAGCTTTAAAAGCTTGCATTAGAAAGTGGACATAAAGAAGTAAAAAAGTTGTGTTTTTAAAGTGAGTAACATCTCAAATCTCGTAGTTATCACCCAGGAATTGAGGAAAAATCATAATATAATATAATCATATTGATAGAATAGAAAAGCCAATTTTGAAAAACATTTAATGATAAGATATCAGGACGTTTTGTATCTACTGTATCTATAATGTATCTACTTATGCTGTACAGCAACCCTGTCTGCAACACACTGACAGGACAACATATTCCTACAATAAACCCAAGCGACCTAAACTAAAGCATGATTTATGTTTTCGTTTTTAAGCAACACAACTGCAGTTACATGAATTAAAGGACAAAATTAGACTTGAAGACACACTTCAGTTAGTGTTTATGCAAACATGCTTTGAATGCCCATCATCCACCGTCACCACCTCCCTATAACTTTATTTATTTAGCGTATGAACAAAGTTGTGTACAGTACCTTGTACTTTCTCTTTTGTATTCAGCTAACACATGTACTCGTACTGATACAAAGAATACAAATGGAAATGTATATTTCCTCAAACTTTATTATACATTCTATGAGTAATAAGTGTAAATTAACTTTTTCATGTGTTGTATTTTCACATTACTGCTCTGCATAAATGATACCATCCCAAGACTGGCACCTGACCAGATCAAATATATTGAAGGATTGTGAAACTCATTTGCTCCCACAGTTACTGACACATGCACAATGTAACATTTCGGTCCTGTGAGGAATCTGCAGCTGATGCATATCCCAAGTGAGACGTCTGTCTGATATGTCTGAAATGTAACAAAAGCCTTCATCTTCAGATCACAGCACAGTACATCAACAGCACATCACTGTTTTCTAACCTTTTGTCAGTCCTGTATTTTTGATCTAACTGTTTTGTGAAGACTTTAGACAGATAAGCTAGCTGTGATGGCCACTGATGCTGGGTCTGTACCAATAGATGTGTGTTACTTGATAATGCTTTAATCTCTTTACATGCTTCCCCATAATAGCCATATTGGAAGATATGTCCTCTCTTGTGTGCACGTGACACACAGCTTGGCACTGCAGTAAGTAGCATTACTGAACTTGAATCCTGCCTTCAACCTCTTTAAAGGTGGATGAGGATAAAAACCGGTTTTCTTCTTGGTGCTGACAAGGCTTCTTGCAAATGCTAATTTTAGACCCTGACTGAGTGCCAAGACCTAACCTGACCTGTTTGATCTGTTATTCACCTGCATCATTCCTTCAGAACTGTAATCCCTCTTTAGATACTTTAAGTATATGAAGGCAAAATGAGACACTTACTGGTGATAGGCTGGCAATACCAATTCTCTAAAGTATTTTTAATGCCTATGCTTTATTTAATTTAGGTCTGATATTCAGAAATCAATTTGAAATGTTGCTTCTCGGGAAAAACAGGCTAAGAAGAAATTACAGATGATTGGTTGTCATTGTGGAGTGAAACTTTAGTGTGGAGTCTGCTGGATCATTATCCCATCAACAGATAGCCTAGCCTAGCAGCTGGACGCTGGACAAATGACAAAAACATTTGGCTTTGAAATAGATGTTAAGAACCACTGATGACTCTCTAACGGGCAGGGGCATTCATGAGAAGGGGCACCTCTTCTATATACAAGGTTGGAACTAGAGTTAGTCCTTGTTCATATGTAGGGAATCAGGAGTGGCAGGCTGTGTCTCGTCTTTCTTGAGTCTGTAGCTTTCACGTGTGTCGTTAAACACATCATTTATATCATTATTTGATGACTGTGGAATTATTTACAGACGTTCCCACTGTACTTGTTCAAGCTAATTTTCCACTGGTTAATTACGTACATGCTAGCTCCTAGTTTTGCAGTGTATGTACCTTGCAATTTGTACTATTGAAAATGGACAATGTAACTGCATCTATGTTGTCCCAGTCCTGTAATTAATGTTTGTCTTTTTATTAACTGTCACCACAATCTTTCCCTAAGCTTACCCTAGTGTTTTAATTTCCTCAACCATGATTGAACTCTTTTCACTGTCTTTTGGTCTCCACCAACTCCTTAAGAAAATATCTAGGGCTTTAGCAGGTAAATGCTTCACTGTCAGGTGATATTTCTCATTGCGTTCATCACTATGTGCGACCCCTTTTACATGCAAGTAGTCATGTGATTCACTGTTAAAACATTGATCATAGTTGCCTTAACAATACTGTAATTGCCATGTGTAGATACTGTGGAAAACGTGAATATTACAAACGTTGACATTGGATATATATAAGGTTGCTGAATGTTTAGCAGAATTGTAGAACAGTACAGTAGTGATGTTTTCGTCTGGCAACAGGATGTTACTAAGATATCATGTAGAAGGCAACATATTGGGTAACACCAGCCAGGATTGGTAAATACTGGCTTACTGTGTGTTGTTTACTGACATCATTGACGTTTCATTTTCATTCTCTCTTGATTTCATTTGGAGCTGCCAAGAGGCAAAGCTGTCTGAAGCCCTAAATCGAACTGATTATTCTCAGTGGGAACTTTTATTCTGTTGTTCTTGCTGAAGTATGTTGTGGATGCTTTGCAGGGTAGTGTGACCTGGCACTGCTGCTACAGAACAATGGATCCATCCACGTGAGCAGTTATTGTGTCTCTTGTCTGTGTAATGAGGGAAGTTCTCCCTAGTGATGAACCCTCATCCATTTAATTTTAGACCCTCTCGGTGCCCACTGCCCCACCTCGCTGACAATCTCCTGTGGTTAATGAAAACATAACAGACTGTTTAGCTGGTCTGGGCAAGATCCCCATCATCTCCCAGTCATACCAGCCAAATCTACTGCCGGCCCACCCCCTTCGCTCTCACCCAAACTGTCCCCTCTGTCCCCCGCCTCTGTGTCTCCCCTTTGCTGCATTTACAATGCTCCACTGTCACCCCCCTGGCCCTCCAAATGCCTGAATGTCAGCCAAACCTATTCCACTCCCCGCCTCTATATCCTCTGGCCTTCTCCTATCTTACCCATCACTCCTCAGCCTCCATTCACTTGTCCTCCACTTTTTCACCCCTCCTCAGGCTCTCTCATCCCTCATCCCACAAAGTTCTGCCCCCACCCAAGCCACAATTTGTCCTCAATTTGTGCCCCTCCAACCTAAGATCTCTTGGTGTCCAGCTAGTTTTGCCCTAATGCCTCCACTTTCCCCTTACATGTTAATTTCTGGCTATGCTCATCCCTGTTTTCTCGCTTCCTTCATCCCCTCACCGCCACTCTCTCTCCTCCATTATCTCACTGCACTTACTTCTCCTGTCTTTTCTGCTCTTGTGTTTGCAGATTCAGTGGCTCAGTCCCCCACCCCTGACAGCCCAGTGTGGGGAGGCTGCCTAGTCGCTCTGAATGCAGCCTGGGAGACATGAAGCCCTGCCAGCTTCCGATGTCATTACTGGAACACAACACGGTCAGACAGGCAGACGCGAACACACACACACACCAACATGTCGCACACATTTCTACACACACAAAAGTATGCCCATGAGCCAACACACACACACACACACACACACACACACACACACACACACACTCTCACTCTCACACACACACACACACACACACACACACACACACACACACATAGGGATGTAGTGAAAGAGGATCCCATTAGAACACAGTTTACCCAGTTTTGTATTGGCAGGAAAGGTTCACTCACCAACAGTATTGAGAACGTCACAGAATACGTTAGTACCCCGGATGCAAGTTACATTAAGACAGGAAATGTAAAGGTGCTACCTTTAACATTAGTTAACTGTCAACAGAAAATGTAATGAACACAACCATCACCTGTATTTAACATTGTGAAAACTGGGTTACATTTGGTAGACAATCTGTTTGACACTACATAGAAATTTTGCTTTCTGGGTTGGAAGTGAGAACAGTTTTTTGTTTACAAATCAAACTAAAACAAAAATGGCCTTAGGGGTTTTATAGTAATTAGTTCTAAAGTACTAGGTCGAGTACCCACAGGTACCCAACAGGTTACCCACAAAGGGTATTTGGAGCAGCAAAAGAATAAAAATATTTCCAGGTATGGGTACAGGTAAAAACAGGTAGCACATAATAGATAAACACCATCCTGATATAAAAATGTAAATCATCTTTGTTAGTATTAGTGTTTTTTGCCTGGTGACAATGACAGTATGTCATATTTTAGACAGTTGATTTTTGCTGTATATTACATGCAACTCTCTACCTCTACAACACCCAATCCTTTTTTGTTCTCACAGACTCACAGTTTCACAATACTTTCTCAGAAGAGTCTCCACAGACACATCATGCTTGAGTTGATGTGATTAGTTTTAAGGCTTATAGGATATATATGAAAGGATACAGATGGAAGCCTTCTGTTGGCTTTTCCCACTGACAGTTGAATAGGCACTCTGTGGCTTGGAGAGTACCCCACACTTAATTTGCTCTGGCAGGCTTAGATAGCATGTGACTTAAGATGGCCACCACGCAGAGAGGTACATAGATACAGTGATCAGAGTTAGATGCAGTCAAACTCATCCACTACTGATTTAAAAACCTGTTGTGCTATTAGGTCATGACTACAAAGAGAGAGAGACACATTGTCAACTAAAATCACCTGTGGAGTACCACAGGGCTCGGTTCTCAGTAATTTGCTTTTCTCAGTCTACATGCTATTGCGTCTGGTGATCTTGGACTGTTGATCCAAACATCAGATACAGCAAATTATGAGATACAGCAAATCATGACAGAAAATCTTAGGTATTTACCTAGTTCTAGGTAATAATGTCACTGTTTGGGACCAGGTAAAGTCCATGTTTAACATTTAACTTATAACTTTTATACAACTATAATGCTAATTTTCTAATCCCTGTTAACCTTCTGACAGACATCAGCTAACTGGATTTTCTTTATCAGTATACTACATTAATCATGGAATTGTAGATGTTTAAATATATATTTCTCTGAGCACTTGTTAACCAGCTTGTCCACACTGGCTTAAAAGTAAACATTTGTCAAATTGTCAAAATTGATTGCCAACATAGTATTATTATGGAGGTTTTCAAAATATTACACAATTTTTGTTTTGTCAACTACTATTTTTCTAAGGTTAAGAATGAACTTTCACACTCATATGAAACATGAATAGTCACTCATAAGACCTGAATGCTAGTTTGGACTGACCTGTAAAGAATCACTGACCTTCTCCAACACCTACAAAATCTATCATATTAAAAACGGACCAATAAGGAAGAAGTAGATGAGGGATTTTTTGCTCCTGGTGTCAGTCTAATACTCCCAGAAGGCACTTTTGGACCATGTTGCCACTTGTTTCCATTTTAATGTTATGATTGTGAGGAGTGATCTTTCAACAATGTGAAAAGACAATATTGTTTAGGGATGCAGACCCTGAGCTGACACTAAAATCGGTGTTGCCAGGATGTAGAATAAAAGTAATCAAACTATTATTATAAGTGCAAACAGTAAATTATTGTCCTGTTTTTAGTCAGAGTTGGTGTAAACTATGATGTGGAATATTAATGACATTTTGATCTTTTTAATTTATTTAATCTTTAAATGAATAATCTAAAAACTAATGTTTCATACTGTTATGTAAAACCTTTTGAAGTTATTGTATTTTGTGTTGTTTGGAAATTGAACATATGTGAATTAAAACATACCATACATCTTAACTATTTAGCAGTAATTTTGGGTTTGCTTTTCCCCCCGGTGGGCATATTAGCATTCAACATGAGGATTGTCTTTGGGTCTCCTCCATGTTGTGTCAGTCTTTTGTTTTGTGTGGAAATTTTGAAAATATCATTAATTAGAATGTCTGTCTGTGTCTGTGAAGAAGACATTCTGTCACCTATTGCACACTAGATCAGCCATGCCAGCCGTTTAAGCCAAACATTTTGGGTGCTAAATAGTGGCCCCTGTGGTCTTCTGATTGGGTATACATAATAGATAAATAGAGTAGGAGCATAATGAAAGAAATAACCACACATACTTTTACCTTTGTTTGAATTTATTTATTGTTTTGTAAATGTAAAAGTATGTAAAAGTAATGTATTGACTTTTGAAAGTGTTTTTAATTTGCCAGCATACAGTAGTTTGAAACAAAGAGTCAATAATGTAACTACATTGAACTATGGGTGGTAGAGGAGCGTGAGAGAGATAGAGAGAGAGAGAAAAAGAGAGGAGGAGGTCAACATCAAGGGAGAGAGAGAGAGAGAGAGAGAGAGAGAGAGAGAGAGAGAGAGAGAGGGTTGAGAGAAGTAGACATGTGAAGGGGTGGGATGAGAGTGGGGCGGGGTGGTGGGGTTAGTGCAGTGGAATCAAGCTGCTGTCTGGCCTAAAGTAACCGCAGTGTGATTGGCTGGGATTGGCCTGCATACCTGATACCGGGCTCTGCTATAATCGTCTTTTTCCTGTAGCTGTGCTCAGACAACGCTCCTTTCTCCTTTTATCTTGCCCTGCTCCGCTCCCTGCTCAGATCAGGTTGCTAAAAGAAAAACGCCGCCTGCCACCAACTCTCCATTTCTTTGCCCCCTTGCAGTCCCTCTCTCTCTCACACTGCTGCTGCACTCCTTTTCCTCCACCCTCCTGACTGTTGCTCTTTCTGTTGCAGTGGCAATAACCTGTTTCTTGTCCATTCAGTAAAAGGAAGGAACAAAAGGAAATGGTGATAATAAGAGTTTGACTGGCATTGATTTTAGAAATCCAATGTTAATATTTTTATATAAAGCTGTAAAAAAAATTCTGATAATTAATATAAATCTTACTAAAGGAATCAGTGTTTGATCCGTAATTTCTTGGCAGTGAGACATTTAAAGATATTAGCCATGTTTAGCCATAAATCTATTAGCTTCACTTAACAGTAATTTCATATTAACAACAAATCCAGATCAACTCTAGCTAAAATGCTCTGTAAGGTTGAGTGGAGTCTTTTACCACAATTTAGCTCATTGTAGCTTATTGGTATTGTGTCAAGCTTGTACCTTTATTGTTTGTTTTGGTCTCATCAACCTTTTTTCCAGCTTTAGCAGGCAGGCAATAACCCTCTGTATGCTATGCTACATGAAGTTAGCAGCTAACTGGTGAACATAGTGGAGTTAGCAGCTAAAGAGCGAGATATTCCCCTCACGACTTGGTGGACACCATAATAGAGTTAAAATGAGTGTACTGTAGTGAATGTATATTGGAGTTACATTCATTGGGTGACCAAAAACAGGACTCCAAATAAATGCTAATGTTTCTCCTTGACTGCTGGATGTTTAAATAGGCAACTATTTGCTAGCACCTTTGCCATACCAACTTGAGAAGGGGATAATACACTGTTCAGCCATAACATTATGACCTGCTTAATATTGTGAAGGTAACCCCTTTTGCCCCCAAAACAGCCCTGACCCATCGAGGTATGGACTCCACTAGATTTCTGAAGGTGTGCTGTGGTATCTGGCACCAAGACGTTAGCAGCAGATCCTTTAAGTACTGTTAATTGCAAAATGTGGCCTCCATGCATCGGACTTGTTTGTCCCACAGATGCTTGATTGGATTGAGATCTGGGGAATTTGGAAGCCAAGTCAACACCTGGAATTCATTGTCGTGTTCCTCAAACCATTCCTGAACCATTTTTGCAGTGTGGCATAGCACATTATCCTGTTGAAAGAGGCCACTGCAATTCGGAATACACTGTCAATGAAGGGGTGTACTTAATCTTCAACAATGTTTGGATAAGTGGTATATGTGATTATATTTCCCAGCAGAATATTGCCTAAAGCATCACATTGCCTCAGCCAAGTTCCCTTCTTCCCATAGATCATCCTGGTGCCATGTCCTCCCCAGGTAAGCAACGCACACGCACACGCACACGCACACGCACACGGCCCTCCACATCAGAATCAGAATCAGAACCAGGTGCCATTGTAACAATAATCAATGTTCTTCACTTCACTTGTGAATGGTCATAATGTTACGGCTGATCAGAGTATGTCAGTGTTGTGTTTACAGCTTATTCTGTAGCCAAAAAGTGTGGCCAAAAACAAATAAAAAATAAAAACCCCAATGAATACTAATTTAATGTGTACTGTCCATCAAGTTCTCATTGTTTGTCATTGTCTTCCACACTAAGCCATTAACTGAAACACTTAACACAGCGCTCCTAATTTAAATATTGTTAGTCCAACTTGGAACAATGTTCTCTGGTGTACTACACACTACACTTGTTGTGCAAGGCCTAGACTGGACATGATTCAAAGACACAGGAATCAATGTTAGTTGAAGAGATGCCACTGAACTCAACAATTCCTGACTGACAAAAGCTGTTGTACTGCTCAACAGTGTCCAATATAATCAACAGGAATCACATGTGGGGTACCACAGGGCTCAATCCCAGGTTCACTGCTTTTCTTAGGATGTCCGGTGTCAATGTCAGTCAGTTTGTACACCTGATCTCCTCCCTGAGAGATTTTGTGGAAATTCCACCTTTGCTTTTGATAGACAACAGTAATTATTACCATGGCCAAAAGGGGTTGCTTGTCAGGAAAATGTAAAAATGGGTGTTTGAATTAACAATCAAAGCTGCAGTTTTTGAGGACAGTTTTCTGCAGTTGGTATTGCATCTTATCCTGTCTTATCTAGTGTTGTCCTACATAATTCTGTCCTGTCCTGCCTCCTCCTGTGTTAAAGCAGAGGAGAGAGAGCATTGCAGGGGCCAGGTGTTGCTGTGAGTGGATTCTCAGTGTCACTGTGCACAGTGGAAGGACAAAGACAGTATTGAGGAGGCAGGCATGGAGCAGGGAGCAGCACAGGATACTCTTACAGACTGGCCAGTGTTTGTGCCAAGTACTCCCTTCATACACACAACAGACACTGTGTTCAGTTTCTCCCCACTCCCAGCTTTGTCCTGTCTGGCTCTATTTTCCCCCCTCCTATTCCCTCTACCTCCTCTACTCCTTTTTTTTGGTTGTTTAGAGCAGGTTGGCCAGCATTGGAGTCGGCATCTAGGGTTCAGATGAGGCCCAGATAGCAGAGGGTCTAAGAACAGACATGGGCATTCGAGACTGTTCGAGAACCTCTAGGACACAAAGACGTGGAGGGTGAAATAAACTTGAAAGAAACTCAGCCGAGTTGCACTTCAAATTGCATGAAAAGGGCAACAAGGAAAGGAATATATGCTGTTTTATTTTTAGGCCCATGACTTTTCATATTTATGCCTCAGGTCATTGCATGGCTTTTAGTGGAAAACAGGTTTCTGTTTAGACATCCATGAATAGATCAGATGTTGTTTCATACAGTGAAAGTATCATATTTGTGCTGATAGCATAAGGGGTGCCTCAGACACCTGAATACTCAACATGCCAAAGAAAGGAAATTTTAATACAATTGAAAAAGGGCATTTGAACAAAAGCCCTGGAAGGAAGCCTTGTGCTGTCATGGTAACAGATTCCTTGGAGACGCTGGCCCTTTGCCAGGACAAACTTAATTGGTTGCATTAGCCTAATAATCAGGCTGAATGGCCATTTCGTTACCCCTCCATCATTCAGTGTGACATTGCCCTCTTGTTTGCAGTTTGTTGTGTCTCTTCTTTCTCCAACCCAAGTGAATGACATATCCAGCTTCATTGTCTCCCAAACCACAATATGCATAATATGCTATATTCAAGTTGAAGGTACAGTACATCCCCCTCCCTTGTTATAGCATCAACCCCCAGGACCCTGAAATCAAGCATTTGATCACATAAGGGCATATTTTGTGAAAAGGGGAATCCCAGAGCTCTTAGCATGTATCTCTACGAATTAAGTCAATTTTGGATCACCCACACTTGGATCTGAGCTTTGGATCAACGCCAAAGCTCAGTGCCAATGCAAGATGTAATGTGCTGTATATGTATGAGGGGGGAAGGTTTACCTTTAAATTAACCCTAACCACTATATTTCCCTTAACCATATGAGTATGAAGGAAGTGAGAATTTTAACAAAGTTGGCATTAGACATAAAAACAAAAATGTTGTCTCTGACTGTAATTGACTTTTTGCAGAATCTGCCACTATTGTGTAGTCATGTCCAATGCAAATCTTTGGGGCAAATGTTTTACTACTTTCTAATAAGTCATCCTTTACAAAGGTTTTGTAACTTGAAACTATTCATTATTTATCATTTATTAAATGATTTTGATATCAACTTGATTAAGAACAACTTATTATTAAGTGCCTATTTTGTGCCACTCCAATGGACAGCCTGACCATTTCAGAAAGTGGCATGTTCCTCTGCTCTCATCAATCTATTCCACCTTTTGCTACCCACTGAGCCACCATGCTTCCCTTTCAATTTTATTTCACAAAATAAAAAGAAACCAAAAGCAAACTGCAGTGTAACTGGTTAAAATAAAATAAAAATAAGATGCACTGCCACACAAGAGTGTGATTAGAGCTTGTGGTGGTAATCTGGAAATAAAGAGTCTCTGAATCACCAAAGTCTTTTGAGTATTTATTAAGCTTTCTGCAGAAAGGTCCCGCTGATGTGCACTCAAGGGGTGTCACAGTCAAAGAGGGCCAGGAAGAACCTGGTTACACTGTCTTTATAGGAAGCCAAGTATGTGAAGGTAGCAAAGCCAAAACAACTCAGTAGTCAGATAAGGAATTCCATAACAGAATGAATTCTCTAGCATGAGCGAGGACAGAGAGAAGGACAGTCTCATGGCAAGAATGCTGAAAAGACAAAGATGAAGTCATCATGATACAGATTAATATGGATATAGAGTAAATTTCCATCACAGTAACCACCTCCGCCGCCTGCAGCGCGGATTCCTGCTAAGGCCGTTTGGAGGTTTCCAGTACTCCTTGGACTAAGGCCACCTGCTTGAAGACGCCG
>JAVQJD010006231.1:0-39338 GCA_036023655.1 Nannoperca australis
ATTTCTCATTAATGTACACTCAGCACCCCATCTTGACAGAAAAAAAACTGAAATGTAGAAGTGTTTGCAAATTTATTAAAAAAGAAAAACTGAAATATCACATGGTCATAAGATATTCAGATCCTTTGCTGTGACACTCATATTTAATCAAATGAATGCTTCCAATAGATGGCTTTTATTTGATTTATTTTATAATATAAACAATGTCAGGTACAGTATGTTTAAATGATGCAATAATGATTATTCCAAAGCACAGCAATGATAATTAAAGTGCTTTTTCATTGAAATAAAGCAATAAACCCAGTGTTACAAATAGACAAAACTACAACCATAGCACACATTTCCTTTATGTGAACTTTGTGTTTGGGGGAAATGTTCTTGTCTAACAGCAGGGAGGGAAGCTCAGGGAATGAAACCGCTAATGTGAAGACAAATTAAATTCCTTTACAGGAAGCTGCTGCCAAACCACAGAGCCTTTTAGGGACTATATACAAAGACAATTCAACAGTCTTGTATATCTCCTCCAGTTAACTGCATTATTACTCTGCAGCAGCTTGTCTTCAGTGCTCTGACCCACACAACATATTCACTGAGCATTTTACCTTCTTACATGTTACACAGATAAATGTGATTTTATCATTTGCATTTCAGCAGTATGTCTTTGAAACAGCTTAAATGAACATTAATTTAGCTGTGATACTTTGACAGTGTGATAGTGACTCAGCTCTTAATCTACTTATAACTATATATATATGTATATATATATATATACATATATATATATATATATATATATATATTTACAATGTATTGTACAAAAATTAAACCAGTGATTCTCCCTACCTTTTTCGCTTGTGCCCCTTCACAAACAAACAGTAGCATGTTTAAGATGTCTATGAGTTGTTTGGAGTTCAACCAAAAAACTTCTCAGATGGTTTCATTTAAATAACAATTTGAGCCACAAAAAATTATAAATAGCCAATACTTAATTCCATTTTACTACTAAATAAGTACTTTTGACACTTTAAGTACATTCTTCTGCTAATGTTTCTTTACTTACTAGGATTTAGATTGCAGTACTCTTACTTGTAACGGAGTATTTTTACATTGTTGTACTGGTACTTTTACTTAAGTAAAAGATCTGAATATGTTTTCCACCTCTGCCTGCAGCTCCAACAACACATTTTGGAAGAAACAGTACAGACTGAAGCCATCAGGCTCAGCCTTGCCTTAAAGTTTCTTCACAAAACAGCTGCAGATAAGAAGAGAAAAATGTTGCCAAAAAGAAAATCATAGGGTGAGACACCTGCTTTCTGCTTGACTGACCCTCACTCTAACCACAATCACACAAAAGGAATTAAAGGAGGTAAAGCTAAAGGAGCACAATCTGGGTGTTTTTCTGCTCCTTACAGACGTCTCCTTTTTCATTTACACTGGCAAACATTCTGAATGGAGAGATCAGTTATTTGACTTCATTCAAACAGCATAATGAAACTATAACATGAAAATGTGGCAAATATTAAATCATATGAATTGATTGGATTCTTATCATTACACTCTGTGAATAAGCATTAATAAATTCAACTTAAATCTGAAATATCTTGTTACTGATTTGGAGCTAAAGGTCGACTCTTGGAGCAGGAAGTGACTACACCTGTAGGGATAATAAAACAGTATTTTTAGAGCCAAAGCCTTGTGGATTCTCCTCATCATTAAATATAATTTACTGTGTTACTTCTGTTGATTCATCTTTCATTGGCAGTGGTGGAAGAAGTATATAGGTCTTTAGAAATACCATGGTCTAAAAGTAATCCATTACAAGTAAAGGATCAAAAGTAAAAGTATTTACTATGCAGAAACACCCCTTCCTTTCAGAGTGTTATTATGCATAATAGATTAATAATATTATTACTTTATGTTGTAATTTATCAGTGTGTAGCAGATTTGAGGTATTTTATACACTACTGCTTAGTTAAATAGTAAAGGACTGCATCATATTTTATAAGCTACTTGAATGTTTTAAAGTACAAGTAACATTGTACTTAAGTAGTTTATTTGACAAGTTTTGGCCTAAAACTGAGTGGACAGAGTGGCAATGAACTGACAAATAGGAGCATGTGTGTTTGTCTTTTTGAGGTAATCTGCAGTTTGTGTGATGAGGTCGAAGGACAAAATGTCATGGGGTCTGTTTGCAGGAGAACACTGTATATATTTCTATTTACTCACGATAAAGTGTGGTTTATGACGATGACTGTAGTAATAACTCTTTAATCTGTTTGTTTTTAACAAGGGCGGGAACCTTTGGTTAGAGCAACATGGCAACACTGTCCCCAGTAAACAGGTCTTCTTGTCTGTCATGAACTCCAAATTTAGCCAGTGTAATGAGAAAGATATGCAGTAAGAGCAACTCATCTAATCCACTCAGTCACTGGGCCATGACCAGCTGGGTGTCTCATTCTTTCGTGTAGGCATTTGTGGCGCTAAGAGGCATAAAGATTCTGCACACACAATGAAAGGAAATATGTAAATATTAAGTGGAAGATCAACTAAAGAAAATAATTTGATACTATTGATGTGACAATGTGATACGCCTACAGTAATTAACAAATAAATGTTAGCTGACCAACCAAACAAACTGGTTTACTGAGAATATAACAACACTAAGAATCTACAGCTGTGCTAGCAGCTCTTTGAGGCTGTACTTTTAGCCTGTGCTAATGTGCAAACATGCTCACAATGATAATGCTAATATGCTGAAGCATAGCAGGTTTAATATTTATCATGTTGTCTATCTTAGTTTAGCTTTTTAGCATGCTAATATTAGCTAATTAGCACTTAACTACAGCTGAGGCTCATGGGAATTACATTAGTTTAGCAGGTAATTGATCATAAACCAAAATGTGAACATTTTCATTACAAGTCATCCTGAGGGGAATATGAATGTCTGAACCAAGTTTCACGGCAATCCATTAAATAGTTGTCAAGACATTCCACTTTCCAGAGGAAAATCATGGGTCGTTAGGATTCATCCACTGAGAATCATGTGTCCATACCAAAATTCAACCAGTTCATGTTTAAAACTTTGACCTGTTGGTGGCACTAGAGGAAAAGTCAGGGGATAACCAAGGTCAGTAGGATTCATCCTCTGGGGAAGATTTAATGTCTGTGCCAAACTTCATGGCAATCCATTTAATAGTTCTTAATATATTTCAGTCTGGAACCTACTATGGCTATAAAAAGTCATAAAATATAGTGGACACATTGGTGCAAATAAAGTGTTCTTACAGTTTCTGAATGTTCAGTATTGAAAAAGGAAGCCCTGAAATGACTGAATTATAGACATTATAATTGTTCTTCAGTGAGTGTGTGTTGTGAACACATGAACCTCTCAGGTGAGTGAACTGAAACAGAAAGGCAACTCTCCTTCTGCATTGTGTTGCTTATCACACACTGTGATCATCAAAACACTGGTGAGACAGATGTGTAATGACTCAGGTGTGCTGCCTTCACCTCCAGATTACCACATCACCTCTGACTACTGGCAGGCATTCAGTCCGCTCTGCAGCACCATGTGATCTACAAGTTAAACATGCACTGCCTTATCAGATCACTAGTTAAGAGGAATACAGTTCATGTGGCAAGTACATCAGCTAAAGATATAACACATACAAGTGCTTTGTATAATCCATCTAGCAATTTATATAATTTTTACAGTACAAACATATTATATCTGACCCAAAAACTGTATAGATGTGAGAAAAACAAACGAAAGTTTGCAAGTTGGTTGTGTTATAGAATAAACTCTAAAAAGCCAAAGTGAACAAACACGACAACTTAAAAGGTTTTTAAGTCACATGGGGTGCCAAACATCAGCTCTCAGTGCAGCTGTGCTACTTTTCATAATCGAGGCGCTTTCTCTCTCACTGCTGTGTATTGTCTTCTTCTTGGAGCATCAAATGTAGTTTTGAGAGATGCTCCAGCTTCTTGAACAAGAATCTAAACAAAGTTTAAATCCTTAATGTTAACTCTGATAATTTGATATATTTAGATAATAGATTTAGATTTATATAAGAAGTAGGTTTCTCTTCCACTAATAATTTTTTTTACTGCAGTGGCAATTACTGTATAGATCATACACACATTAGGATTAATCCTTTTTCAGTCAAATACAAGTCTTTTAGAAACCCATCATTTTGAATATTCAGCTATTTGTTTAAAAAATGCATGGTCCTCCCTGATTGTAACACAACATGCAATAAATTACTTTCCTAGTAGTAATAGAAATATTCAGAGCCTTTAAGTAAGTACAAGTAGCAGTAAAACACAATAATATTCTGTAAGTAAAGGTTTACTCGAGTAGCTATTATTAGCAAAATTGGACTGGAAGTATCACACATAAAAATAATGAATGGCTCGTGTGAATGTACTATTATATGATGATACTGATGCATTAATGTGTAAGCGTTTTGCTTTTGTAGCTGTTCGACATTGAGCTGATTTTAACTGGTGGTTAGTTTACAGTGGTGGAATGAAACTGTTGTACTTAAGTACAAATTCAATGTTCTTGTACTTTGTAGTATTCAAGTATTTCATTTGCATATGACTTTGTGCTTCTACTCCACTACATCTCAGAGGCAAATACTGTACTTTTTACTCCACTACATTTATCTTACAGCTTTAGACACTTTTCACATTACACTTTTCATACCAAATCAATCAAAATTTGGTGATCTTGAAGAGTAAACTGGAGGATTAAGTGTTCCTTTATGGGTTCTTCAGATAAATAAACAATTTAAAACCCCTTGGATTAGCTGGAAAATGCATTGTCACAAAGATGAGCTCATAAAATGATTTTCTTAGAGATACAACTATAGCAGTAAAATGCAAAAACATCTATATAACAGTTAAACACTGACAGGAACCATTTTACTGCAAATGAGTACTTTTAGTTTTGATACTTTAAGTACATTTTGCTGATAACACTTTCATACTTTATTTACGTAAGGTTTTGAATGTAGCTTATATTATTGTTGGGTATTCTATTCCATTTTATTTTATGCATTTTATTTGCCTCATGAGCTGTTTTAAACCATGTAAAGCACTTTGGAATTATGTTTTAAAAAGTTCTGTATAAATAAAGTTTATTTGTTATTATTTGTTACGTTGCACCAACAGTTTTCTGTGCCTCACTTCCTTCATCTTTTTTTATTGGACAGTATAAGATGCTGTATTCTTTCTGAAGAGCACTTGTAAACAATAGAAAAAACTATTCCACCTTGTTGATATGATAACAGCACTGGAAACAATTTAAGAGAATAAAACAGTTTGAGCTGTGGAGGTTTAAATCGTACTTTAACCTGGATAGTTGTGATTGGCTGATCCTGATCCAATCAATAGCTGCAGCCCCAACCCTTCCGTACATTCACCCAGTGTGTGATTTAGCGCACACATAGCGGAACACGGTAAGTGTCTTGGGAAGCTTTATCCTTGTCTAAAACTAGCAGTTTCATAGCTAATTATCAATATTGTGACTTAATCAGTCTAATGACTAGTCTCTTAAAATGCGTTTGTCTCTGTTGAGTAACTAAAATGACTCCAGTGAAACTCCAGTGTAGCGAAATCATTTTTGTGAGCAAAATAGCTTAGCTTACAAGCTAACCTAGATGACTGGATTGAGTGGCTAACGTCAGCTAATGACTAACTAACGAGTTGCCGATACAAACATGGTTTGTGGCTCAGGTAATTTAATGTACGGTTGTATCTTATGCGCGTTCAGTTATGTAGTAGTTTATCAACCCACTAACGGAAACCCATCTAGCGACTCAAATCTCAAACGTTAGAAAAAATACACAACGAGATTTGAGAGTTCAGCCAAATGCTAACTGGCTAACTAACTTCTTAGCCCCAAGTGTTAGCTAAACAGTTAACCGTTAGGCAACTTTAAATGGGGTTTAATGTTTGTCAGACAAGAAATATCGTTTAACTGTGAGCATAACTTTTTTTGTTAGTTCTGCCAAGCCAACGTTAGTTAATATAGTGTTTGTGCTGCACATATCGCTGTATCTTTCCCACGCTAGCACCAAATAACGTTAGCTAGCATTTACCAAATGTTGCTAGATGAATGCTATCATTTGAGTTGTCAAGCTTAGTCGTAATGAAACTACTTTTTGGTCTCTCAAACCTGACGTAAAATTCAAATTAGGTTATGTTGACCTATTAATCCTACCGACTTTGGCTGGTTATTTTGAACGGTGTAACAGTCTATTGCATTGGGAAACTAATAGCCACACCCTTCCTTTCGAAACCAACTATGCTACAAGTTGACACGAAAATAAGTTCATTTTTGTTTAGTGTATCAAATGCCAACATAGCACTACTCGTTTTTACTAATAAAGATATACGTTTTAAAGTTTTATCAAATGGCTTCATTCAGACGTATGTTGTGTTCCTTTTTAGTGAAAATCAATTTGCCCCTTTCTGGCTCTGACACACGTGATAATATTTTTGTATGTTAAATTGAACTGAAGAGTTGTTTGAGTTGCTCAATTAGCCATAGTTAAAATGAATCCACTAGCTTTATGATGAATGTTTTAGACAACCTCTTTTTCACTGTTTGCGTGTTGATCAGCAACAGGTGTTTAAATTGTGTTTATGTAACATGTGACAACTCAGCTCCTGACTCCATAAAGTAGAACTACTCTGCACTTACAGTGGCAACAGGAAGTCATCCCTCAAACGCATCATCAGCACAATCACTGTACAGCAGATGATTTTAATAATTCCTCTGCCTGTTTTTCCAGTGGTGTCACGTTTGCCTCTCAAATTGTATTTATCACATTTTCTTATTTGTGTGCTATTCTTAACAGATAAGCAAAACATTGAGTTTTGTAGTAAATTAACCCAGTTTTTATCTAGACAAGTAATGTAGTGCTGATCTGAATGTAAACACTTCAGTATTTGGCTTAATTTAGGGCTGGTTTCTTGTCTGAACAGTTTGGTGTAGCCTAGCTTTCTGGCTCCGAACCGACCCTCAGCATCTGCCCGCTGACATCAGTGTACCTGAGGATCTGCCAGCCCCCCCTCCCCAGATGTAGAGGGAGTTGTCATCTGCAGCAGCCGTGTACACAGTAGGGTAAACTGTTTTCACAGCATGACTGTTACATGACTGTTAAAATACCCTTTAGGCGTATGTCGTTGTCATTTGTATATAGCAAATTTTTTACATTTTACACGTTGAATATTAAAAGTGTTTGTTAGCTGTTAGCATTGACACCTTCCAACAAGGAGGCACTCTTATCAGCAAAGCCACCAAAAATTCACGGGTAGGATTGGTGAAGGTTGTCAGCTCAGGTGCTTGATAGTCGTATCTAATCAGGAGAAGGCTTGGGTTTCTTATCTGATGTCAATGCTTCGAGGCAGGTTTTGTGACACCCAGATACACTTACATTTTAAACAGGGTTTGTCTTTACATACATTTTTGGACTAAAATGCACCAGGCACACGTTGGCATCACCCTTAAGTGCACCCCCTCCGCTCTGGTAATGATTTCAGTGTCATGGTCATGCTTGCAGCCTCTGATCTCCATTTTCTGTTTGCATGCTGTACTCGAGTAGAGGAGTCATTACAATGGCTCTTTGTAGAGAGCCTCGTGTGCCTGCCTCACACTGTGGGTTTCTGGTGGTGCTTCATACGTCGTAGTTAGAATTGCAAATGCCGGTCGAGTGTGACAGAGTGGTTTTGTATTGTTTGTCTCAACATTTTACAAATGTCCCACAGACCTTGTACGCTTAGTATATTCAAAGAGGTTCTTAAATGAGATTTTACTGTGCATCACCCCCTCTTTGACATTTGTACATCAAATGAAGATTACATTTGCATTTCAGAACAGCATTTAAAAACATAGCTTCTCAAAAGCACTTTGTGCATGTTTTGTGAAGAGTTTAGTTATGCGATTATTGGCTGACACACACACACATTTATTTATTTTTTGCTGCCACTCATTATCTCCAAACTTCATTTGATATTTAGACGAGCACTTTCAGTTTTTACATCCCCATTCAGCCATGTCAGATACACAGCAAATTAGGCAGCTTTACTTAAGTTTACTCTGAAATGTTGCATGTGAAACCCACAAGATTGACAGGTTTGATTATCGGTGTGAGGTGGTGATTTTCCCTGCGTTCAGTCACACATTTTCAATGTTCATAAGACACAAACCCCTCAAAGTTGATAGAATTGTGGTGGAAAATGACACCACAGAAGAAAGGCTTTCTGTGTATATCCTATACATTTTCATCCCTGTGTGTGGCACTTGTTCTTTCTAGGCTACGTACGCCGTGTAAATGGTGTCAGGCTGATGGAGTTGATGATAAGATCATTCTCCGTGGCCTTTCTCCTCTGTGTTGTAATGAGATGAAGTTATTTGTGGCACTGGAACGCCTACCTACTGACTGCACTGCCATTTAAGGATATATTGCTCTTTTCCATGTTTGCGGTTCAACTCTACATCTTGTAAAGACCCTTCAATATTCTTTGATACCAGTGCTACGACTGGGGAACCAGTCTATGGTTTTCCTTCAGCTGTTCTTTAAAAAAAAAAAAAAAAAAGATATATATATATATATATATTAGTTCTGTATCTCAGTCATGAGTGCTGAAGTCCCATGGGAGTGGGTGGGAAAGAGAGCTCATTTTTTGGCAAAGGAGCGACGTTTGAATCTGCTGATGTAATCAGTGATTTCTCATTGTTGCGGATGCTTCGTTGACGGGGTGATCACACTGACATCAGCCTAGCTGATTGCTTCACTCTTTCAGTTATTGCACATTGTTAAATTTTGATTTTGGTCTCTTGTAGCAAAAATTGTCTTTCATTGCAAATAGAATAGACTTAAAGCATTGTTAGGGAGATTTCACAGTAAGATTTTCCTAAATTATTTTCTGTCAAAATTGTTAAAATGTTAAAATTATATTTTTAATGGCACAGGATTGTGTTAGCTTGTTTAGATTTAGCTAGCTCAGTAGGGTATTGTTTTGTCTGTAGCTGAAAATGACAGAGATCCTCTGTCTCACTTTCCCATTGGTTCTCCTCCCTTTCACAGACTCTTGTGCAGTCCAGTGAAGTTGCCCACAATGCGCGAGTACAAGCTAGTGGTGCTGGGATCAGGAGGCGTGGGAAAATCCGCACTGGTGAGTGATGGTTGCTGCCATGGGTGGGACTCAGCAGCACCAACAAGAGACATGATAGACATGAGTCTATGTTTATTACGGTTTTATAGTCAAATTGTGTTCTTGACACAATTATGATGCTATATACAAGAAATTAGAGTGCTTTAAATGAGAAGGCCAATTATTTTTAAACAGAAATATAATCTATAAAATTGGACCCATAGCGCTACAGAAATTGCATTATGGTACGTGAAGAGAGAGTAGGAAGCAAGAATAAATCTTGTGCTGGTTGCTTCAAGAATATAAATGATCATTGTTAAGAAATGAAACTGGCTTCAAACACAAAAAATATATTCTGTCATGATTTTTCTCCTTTCCTTCATTTGTCCATCTCAGACAGTCCAATTTGTGCAAGGCATTTTTGTGGAGAAGTATGACCCCACAATAGAAGACTCCTACAGAAAGGTAAGCTCAGAAAATCACTTTTTTCCCCTTCTGAACTTTGTCAAAGCAACTCAGCGATTGGCTGTTTGTAAATGCCTTCTTGTTTGTTTTTCTCCTAACAGCAAGTGGAGGTTGATGGGCAGCAATGTATGCTTGAAATCCTGGACACCGCTGGAACAGTAAGTCAAGTCACACACGGGTGTCTTACAAGACAGACAGGGGTCTTACAAGATAAATGCAAACAGTTTCTGATGGCTTCTCCCCTCTGTTATTGTTTCTATAGGAGCAGTTCACAGCTATGAGGGACCTGTACATGAAGAATGGCCAAGGTTTTGCTTTGGTGTACTCCATTACAGCTCAGTCCACATTTAACGACCTACAGGACCTCCGGGAACAGATCCTGCGAGTGAAGGACACTGAGGACGTGAGTGCTATGCTCTTCTACAATGTTATAATTCACTCTCAAGTCTTTGCACTCAAGTCCCAAAACAAGACAGGCAAGTTTCAAGTCCTAAACAAGTCATTATGTAATGCCTTTTTAGTAAAAATATATTACATTTAAACAAATCATGAATGCTCTTAAAATTAGTTAAAACAAGTGTGACAGAGGGCAGGAAATTTGCGACAGGGTGGAAATGCCAGAGCTGTTAGATGCTGTATGCCGACTTCAGTCTTGGTCTCTTGATTTAGAGAGAGGATGTACAGAATGCGGAATGTGCTTTATTTATTTATAGCAGGTTGCCTTATTGGTCGGTTTCTTGGTTACGGTTTCACTTTGCTAAAACATTTTGCTGGTGAACATGTGCATCATCTACTGTATAAGATTATGAACCAGTACCAGGGGATGAAAACATTTTGATGTTTTTTTAAAATGTCAAAGCAATATCTTACATTGGCTTTTTTATTTTTTATTAACCAGGTTCCCATGATCCTGGTGGGAAACAAATGTGACCTGGAGGACGAGCGTGTGGTTGGCAAGGAGCTGGGTCAGAACCTGGCCCGTCAGTGGAGCAACTGTGCCTTTTTAGAGACTTCAGCTAAATCAAAGATCAATGTTAATGAGGTAACTACTACTAATATGCTACATACCGCATACATATACATGTGTGGCATGGGCCAAAGAGTTGGGCTATTTACTTTGGGAGGCAGGTGTAGCTTCCCTGCTATTTCTATGCTGCATTCAGTTAAATAGTAATCCACTGCGTGTGATTGATCAGAACCACACAAATGTTTTCAGTTCCAATGTCTTCATTAGCTGCTAACACACAGCCACACAGTGAGCCCAATATGAGCTTAGCTAACGCAAACTTAGGCAAACGATTAGCAAACTAGCACTAAAACAATGAAGCATATTCCTAAACACACTCTCACTCGCACTAGATGCACTTTACACCAGATAACAGTTGTAACAGTGCGAGGTGTAAAAGTCTTTAACGTCCAGTAATCTGGGTGTAGTTCTGATTGGTCCAAAGTCGTGTAAAGTGAGGCAGAGATCAGGTGGGGAGAGAGATAGGAGAGAGCTGGTGATAAAGTAACTGCTGGAGCTGTTTTAATGTGAAATGTTGGCCTTCTCGGGCTGCAGCTAACCATTTCATTATCAATGATTAGTCAGTTCTTTCTTGATAAATTGTTTGGTCAATAATATGTCAGAAAATAGTAAAAAAGCTAATCACAATTGACAAATGTTCAAATGTCTTGTTTTGTCCAAACAAATAAAATCGTGAAAAATTACGATTAAACGATCAGAATTGGTGCTTGATGTTCTGTCAGTTGACGAATAGTTTCAGCTCTACCAGAAATATAAATAAGTGAAAAGCGAAAATGACTTTTCACTGCAAGATTTTAGTTCTGTGTTCTCTGCTGAAGCGTTTCTCTTCCTATGACGTAGATTTTCTATGATCTGGTGCGACAGATCAACAGAAAAACGCCGATGGAAAAGAAGACAAAAAAGAAGTCAAGTTGCACACTGCTCTAAGAAGGCCTCCCACATGAGCTCCAGGCCAGGTGAGTGGGTGTTGAAACAAACCTTTTTTCCAGACATGTGCAGGGCTCCTGCTGCTCTGCATTATCACTGAACGTTTAAAGGTTTATTGCAGTAATTATTAGTGTACTTTCGTTAATTCTGATAGCATGCAATAATGTATTGTGTTGCAGCAACACAATAAACTCAGTGAATGGATGTCTTGGAAACAAAGATGACTCACCTCTGTGGGTTTGATGAATCTTTTATGGGGGGAAACTGAATAAATGAATGAATCCTTTTTTGCCAATCACTTACACCATCCTCTGTGTCCATGTGTACTGATGAAAGAAAGATTGTTTTTAAGGGAAGCCTGGAACCAAGCTCCCCTAACCTAAATTTGTGAAAATCCATTTGATTGCTTCGCCTTTTAATTTGATTGACGGTTTATGATGTTTTATGTAAATGTATCAAGTTGTAAGCATTCCATGAATGTTGTGGCACCACCTGCTGTTGGAGTATTGTAACTGTACTTTAATATACCAGCGTTACTGCGGCCTACAAATCTACAAATAATGCACTGTATTATGTACTAAACTTAACATTACCAACCATTTCACCCAACACATACCACTGTTTGTTTGTGCGCATTGCCCTGTGTCTGAATGAAAATCACTTACTCTTCACACTTTGATATTCAACCTCTGAAGACTTGACAGTTTCTGCCTCATCTGCACGAACAAAGTTGTCTAAACTGAGTCTCCTCTTTCCTTCAAATGGCTCATATCTTTCACAATCTTTAATATCTACCGCTTTTATTTTTTTCTTGCTACAGAAACTTGTAATGATTAACTGTTTCCCAGTGGACCGTGCCAGCATTCCAAGTCCTCTCCAGAGTATTTTGAAAAAGGCCGACAGATACTTCATCACACGCAGAATGGCAGGAGACGGCACATACTCTCAAGATACTCTTCTCTGCTTTTTAATGGCAAAGAAATCACCTCTTCTTTTTTTGGGAATGTCAGCCTGATGACAGCTCTTGTTTTTGTTATGTTTTTTCTCTCCAAGGTGTCTTTCTTTTGGAAATATTGGTGTAAAAGAAGAGGCCTTGGGTTTAGATCCATATATGGGAACTAAAATGTTAACATCAATCTTTTGCATATTGTGACAATACATTTGCAAAAGAAACCATGTGAACTGTTGGCCTTCTTATACATTTCTGCACTAACAGTGTCAACAAAGATGCATCATTGTCCATACGTTAGTCGCTCCTACTTACAAGGATGTGTATTGATGAGATAACATCTTCCTAAGTGACTTTGTTTTATATTGAAAGCTGCAAGCCTTCCATATTTCCCATAATATATTCTACTTCCATTTTTGCATAATAAAGCTAAGAAAATTAGTATTTTATAGACGATTGGGGAAAATGGTTTGTTCTGATTTGTGTCTTGAGGCTGAAAATATATTGTACTAAGCCAACTCTAATATTGCTGTCACAGATGATTTTCCAGCTTTTATGAATGATTAAATTTTAGTACATTTTCATTATTTCTGGTCTTGGTTTTGTTCTTGAAAGTGCTTGTTTTTTGTCAGTTTTCATTACTATGAAATACAATTTAGATATTTGCATTATTGTTGTGGGGTTAAAGCTGCAGGGTGTGAACAAACCCACTTGTAATGGTTTTTCAATCATGTTTTTTGCCACAGCAGACAATAACTGAAGTTAGTAATGTATCTGAGAAGTTGTGTGTCAGTAGTGAGGTTCAATTCCTCTAAGAGAGCCTCGACAAGCTAAGCTAACTATAGTGCTTCCTGTTGGCAGAAGTGACAGCCTCAGCCCAAATCACCAGAGTTTTGGCAGAGGAGTCGGCTCAGCTGACCTGCAGCAGAGAAAGGGGAAGCTCAACTGCTGTTAAAAGCAGACTAGAAACTGATCAGATGGTGGATGTGGGCAAGTGGAGGCAGACTCAGCTGCTCCACCTCAGTGTGATGGTGAGCCTCAAAGGCCCCTTTAAGGCGTCATAACACTTGCCTGTAAATATATCATGATTACATGACTGGCAGTTTAAAAGGTTTTACACCAGAGCACTCTCCTCCAAATGTAACATCTATAGACGTGTTCTAATTGTATTATTTGTCTGAACTTCAGTGATAGAAACACTGGTAAGTCCAGTTTTGGTGTATATAAGTAAAGTTAATTTATAAAGTATGTCTATTGATCAAATGTTATCAAGTGCTTTACTTGGGTACTTATTTTGTGTTTTATGATTTTTATCTGATAGTTATATTACTAGTTAATAGAATTTGACATGTATACAGGTTTATAAGATGGAATGCAAAAATGAAATCAGTAGTCACCAACAGTTGTCATGTTTCTGATGGTCTTTAGTTCCCCTCTAAACTTCTCAGATTTTATTTAAATAACAGTATCAAAGAAGTAAAAGTATCCAATATTCCACAAAGCTATCAGAGGAAAGTCCAAACAATTCAAATTTGTGTATCAGAACTTCAACTGTTCTTCATTCTCACACCATTAACCATCATGTGACCTCTGTAGGTTGGGAACAGTGTTACTGAACTATCTAACATTTAAAGCTAGCTCCAGCTACAACAGCAAATACTTAGACAGTCACACTGATGCTACCTGATCTAATATATCAGTCACAGAGGCCATAGGAGTACTTTTACTTTTGATACTTTTAGTTCATTTTGCTGATAATACTTCTTCACTTTTACTCAAGTGGGATTTTGAATGCAGGACTTTTCTTTGTAGTATTGTTAGAATGCAAGTAAAAGTAGTAGTTAGTACTAAGCAAGCCAGTGTAAGTACAGGACCACTGGATACAATCTGTGTGATGTTTTCTGTATGGGAATTACTAAAGCCACCCATGGCATGGGGACAATTCTAACCTCCAGCTGTAACCAAACATCCAAGACCCCTTTGAAGCAGAGAAATCCTCTTTCTGAAGACACGAGACCAGACCTCCATGTTTTATGTTGTCGCGATTAAAATCCTCTCTCTATCTTATCAGCGCTGATTGATGAGCAGCGGTGACTTCCCATCTCTCACCTACCCTGGCCCTCCTCCCTGCCTCCTTTCCCCTCCCTCTCTCTCCCACACGCTTGCATACAGACCGACAGGCTATACGCGACCCCCCTCCCCCCCTTCCATCATTTTCCCATCTCTTACTCACTCTCTTCCCTACAACAAACATGGCCGCGAAATCTGATGGTGCACCCGTCTCTCAACGAAACGAAATCCCACCCGAGTGTCCTTCCAGGTCGGACCCGCGGCCTCCCCAGCGCCCTCCCGCCGAGCAGCGCTACTCCCTCCCAGACTGCTGCTGGACGCTGTGCGCCCTTTTGGTCTTCTTCTCGGACGGGGCCTCAGACCTGTGGCTGGCCGCGGACTACTACCTAAGGAGAGACTACTGGTGCTTTGCACTGACTCTGGTCTTTGTGATAGTCCCGTCCGTGGTCGTGCAAGTGCTGAGCTTCCGATGGTTCGCCTACGATTTCTCGGAAACCGTCGAGAGCGGCACGGCTGCGGCCGCCGTGGTGGCTGCGTCGGGAGCGGAGGAGCGCGACTTCAGCACCAAGGACAGCGACGAGCGGGGCGCTGGCCGCACTGCCGCGGCCGAGGTGCTGCCTGGGCCGGGCACCGGGGGAGGAGCCCGGGGCTGCTGCAGAGTCTTCATGTGGCTCTTCCAGGCCATCATTCACATCTTTCAGCTGGCACAGGTCTGGAGGTAAGTCCGAATAATCTGACAAGAGGGGGAAACTACACAATGTGCCACTGCCTTTGTGTGTGAGTGCTTGTGTGTGTGTGTGTGTGTGTGTGTGTGTGTGTGAGTGCATGTGTGTGCACACATGCACTCCCTAGCTAATCGCTTATGAAACCCAATAATTCAGGGAGGCATGTGCCCAAAATACCAGAATGTCTTTTTGTATTGTTTGACGTTTCTCCCTAGCTTGTGAAAGGAGAGTGAGACTCCACCCACTCCCCCCCCCACACACACACACCCAACCCCCTGACGTGCTTGTAGGTCAATCATCTCGGAAAAATCATCAACTTATCCACACCATTTGCCTTATGTAGAAAAATAAAAATCCCTTTGTCTTTAGCAAAAAAAGGGACTGCTGAAGAAAATGAATCCAGTCATAATTGTTATGAGTTGCTTCTTATTTACACTGATATGTGTACCCGCCTCCTTATCACTATTTAGTGTATTTTCATCTCTTTGCTTGAGGCTCCTTTTCTTATGTTTGTAAAATCCATAGTCTAAAATCTCCCAGCAGTTTCTCTCAGCTGAGCCCCAAACATGTTTAATTAGCAGGCATGTCCTGAGAATAAAAACAAAGCAGTGTATACTTTGGCATTACACTCACATCAATGGTAGTAGGTCTGTAGGTCAGCGATGGCGAGGCAGTGCTCCAGGCTCAAGTGCTCTGATAGGTTTTGACAGGCTTGAACTGCTGCCAGTCAGACGGAGGCCTTCAGATGAACCGTGGTGGGAGGAGGGTTAGACAAGCAAAAGGTGATGATATTCAAAGACGGTGTATTTTATAGACACGCCAGGGATGTTATAGAAAGACAAATCATGTGTAATGATGAAATCAGATGCAAATCAATAGTTTGATTTATCTGTAGGCCTCTGTGTGTCTCTTTGTGGTCTCTCACTCCCTTCCTCCTTAGACAGCCCTATGGGTAATATATATTGATTCCTCATTTCCTCCTGGAGACTTCTGTATGTGTGAGTGTGTCCTGGAGCACATTAAAACATTGTGGCGGCGCAGAATTACCGGTAATGCCATAAAGCTGTTGTGTGTGTGTGCCCCAGTCATCGTTGCCGCTCTCAGACCAGCGTGTCTGCACGTTAAGAGGATTACCGCTGTGTTTTACCCTCAGCTGTTAACTCAGGAATGATCCGTCACTGATACACGGTTAGTCAGGTGAACCGGGGATCAATTTGGGCCGACTACCAGAGTTAAATGTCAGCGCTCAAGAGATGTGATATGGGTTTTATGTTACAGACACAGTGTGTGTGGCTGAGTCTTTGACCCTCATTACTATGTTCTATTTTCTCAGTGTGTAACTTCCCATGGCACACTTTGTGTAGCAGGAACCAGAACAAAAAAGGGTTGTACAAACTCCCTTGTGGTTCCCTGGGCTTGTTGACATATAGGGCTCTTCTGACCTGTCTCCCTGAGGCAATTACTGAGACATTTATAGCTTTAGTTCTCCGTGGCAACCAACCACTCTTTTTCAAACACTTAGGTGCTGTGTAATGACAAAGGTCATGATTTACACATTGCATATTTGCATGGTACACACAGATGTCACGTGTCAACACATTTGTGCAGAGATGTGTTTGCACAGTGCATGAACCTGTGTGTCTACAAAAGTATCCAAGAAAGTTATCTCAGGGCCCTTTTTCATATAGAGCAGGTCTAGACCGACTCTTCATAATGTTTGTTAGGTCTTAACAAAGCTCAGGGGTTCAGCAAGAGATTTACAGTGACTTCTATTTTTGAATCTGAAGACTGGATTGAGAGCATTTATTTGGATTTCTTTTCTCTGACTGATTTTATTTGAAGAGAAATTGCAGACAAGCTCCATATTCACCCCCTCCGGTGCCTGTACTAAAATTAAAACCACAGAGCTGCTCAGTAGAGTTTCAGTCTAATCTAAATCCTAGAGGAGCAAGCAACCAGCTTTTTTGGCAGCTTCCAGAGTTTGGAAAAATGAGTTATGACTTCTGAGAGCTGGTGTTTCATGTCCAAAGGTTTTCGAAGCACAATATTAAACCCTCAAATTCTGTTCAATCTCACTTTTTTCTCAACAAACCTTAATGCACTAATGTCTGCCTCTGATACACAGGTATGTCCACGCCCTGTATTTGGGTGTGCAGAGCCGCTGGCACAGGGACCCTGAGCGCCGTCACTATTACTGGCGCATGATGTTTGAGAGTGCGGATATCAGCATGCTGCGTCTGCTCGAGTCCTTCCTGAAGAGCGCCCCTCAGCTGGTGCTGCAGCTCAGCATCATGATCCAGGCCAGTCAGGTGCTGCCCCTTCAGGGTGAGTGCCCCTCAAAATGACCAATCACCACATCAGTCAATCATGTGTCTGAAGCCCACACTGTGCATGATGAGTCACTTGTGCTCGCCTCAGTCTGACCCACCACACCCTCCCCTCCCTCTGTCTCCCCAGGCCTTTCAGCTTCTGCCTCACTGATGTCCCTCGCCTGGATGATTGCCTCATATCAGAAAGTCCTCAGGGACTCCCGAGACGATAAACTACCCATGACCTACAAGGCCGTCATAGTTCAGATTCTGTGGCACCTGTTTACCATCGGGGCCCGCACTCTGGCCTTTGCCCTTTTTGCATCTGTGTTCCAGCTTTACTTTGGCATCTTCATCGTGGCCCACTGGTGCATCATGACGTTTTGGATAATTCAAGGCGAAACGGACTTCTGCATGTCCAAGTGGGAGGAGATCATCTACAACATGATGGTGGGCATCGTGTACGTTTTCTGCTGGTTCAGTGTGAGAGAGGGGCGCACTCGCTGCAGGATGCTCATCTACAGCCTGACTGTGTTCGTTGAGAATGTGGCGCTCACCACTGCCTGGTACCTGTACCGCGGCCCTCGTACCTCAGACTTCTACGCCGTCATCATGGTGTGCGTGGTGGCCAGCAGCTACGCTCTGGGCACCTTCTTCATGTTTGTGTATTACTGTCTGCTGCACCCTGACGGCCCAATCTCAGGGTGGGGTTATATTGTGGAGAAGGAGGTGCCTGTGGAGTCGCTGATCTCCCCAGTTTCCAGTGTTCCACCTGACCTGGTGAGCAGTCCCCCCAGGACCCTTCAGAGAACTAAAGGATCTGACAGAGAGCAGGGGCCTGGGGTGGACGGAGACGTGTTTCAGGTTCGACCACCTCGGGGAGCTCAGGCCCCAGTACCCAACCTCACACCCAGGACAGAGGGGCCTGTCATCCGAATAGACCTGCCCAGGAAGAGGTACCCTGCCTGGGATGCTCACTTTATCGACCGCCGGCTGCGTAAAACCATTCTGGTGCTGGAAAGCGCTGCCCCAGTCACGCCAAGGATTCAGTACCGCTGTCTGGGCACACCCAAAGAAGTGATGGAGTACGAGACCACCGTGTGATGTGCTGAAGGTGCTGTGACTCAGCTCGCTGCCGTGTGGACACCCTGCCTTAAATAAAAACGGCAGGTGCATGACTCTCACTGAGCAGTCTGTTTCAGCTCCACGCCTACTTAACTGCTCTCTGTACTGTCAGGCAATGGAGACAAATGGAAAGGGACGCAGTATGGTGTCTATTTTTTACCAAGGCAAAGTGCTGTGATGTTGTTTAATGATGGTGCATATTTCGGTTTCTGTATCATTTCTCAGGTCAGGGTTTGGTACAGGAAGAGCAACGCAACGCTCTCAGTCCAGTGAACTTGAAGAGAAGCACAAGTAGGCAGAGAAGTGGAGCTTATCAATCAGAGGCAGAAAGTCCTCCTCAGTGAAGGTGCTTTAGCACATCGTCTCAAGGCAGTCGACGACAGAGATGAGCCTTCAACATGCATGACTATTTATGGCAGCTAGAACTGAAACATCACTGAACAAGATGTAGAAGAGTGAGTTGGAGAGGAGATGGTAAACTCTCACTGTAATTTTAAACACAATCTACAATCAATACAACACAGGTACCGATAACCATATTCACAATTTTCCATAGCTACTCACTCATGTTGAAGGAGTCTCTGAAAATGCTGCTTCAAATGTGAAGGGCAGTTTAAAAGCAACATTTGATTTGAATGTAAAAACAGTTGAAAATGTGATTATTTGTGACAAGGCTTCGAGCATTTTCATGCTGTTAGTGGGATTTACAACATTCCTGTGGTATTATATTAGTTTTTTTTTTAGGTAAGCTAAAACAAAAAAAGAGATTTGTATGTGTTTACAAGCAATCTGTTGTTTTGGGGACATGCCATCACTGTTATTCTAATAAGATGCACTTTCATTCAGAATGTGTATGTACTGAACAATAGCTACATTATGATTTACATTTACATTTGCAGGATGTATTCTACTGATAGGACTCTCAACAGTTGTATTTTCATACTGCATCCATCCTACACTAGAAAGGAAACAAGACAGTCATTAATTTCCATGTAAATTAAACTGTAAAATGAAGAGGAAGTTATAGAGGGACAGCACTGTCTGTATATGTACTGTATCAATACTTTGTTGTCTGAAAAATGTAAAAAAGGAAAAAAAATAGCTGCAGACTCCTAACAAAATAGCTTTGATATTATTGATGGTACAGGCATGTGGTAATTTTGGTAACACTTTATTTTACAGGTCCTTTATTTCTTCATAATTTCCTGAAAACCTTCTCAGAAAGAAATATATAATTTAGGGGAAATCGAGACAAAAGCTTTACACTGTTAGTTTTCTCTTGAGCTTCAAAGCAGTTGTTGATTTACAGAGGAAAGTTGAGGGTACATCAGCTTAGCATTTAATTGGATTGAATTGGTTTGATTATTTGGTAGTTTAAATATTAAACACTGGACTTTAAGTAGAATTTGTGCTAAATCACAAACTCTTTCCAGGAACCTCCAAGGAAAGTATTAATGGACTTGTAAAATAAAGCGTTACTGTATTTTCTTATATCAGGGTTGGTTTTCTATAGAATAGTCACAAGAGGGATATTTCTGAACCGTGTGTGTGTCTGTGTGTGTTTGCGTGTATGTGTGTGAGAGCTCACATACCAGCATGTATATGTGTGTATGTGAGGGAGCAAGAGTCCTGCCATGGGCATTTAAGTTCATTGGAAATTGAGATCTGACAGTTTTGTTGTAAAAACTATCCAGTCCGCTCAGTCTTCCCTGATAATGCTGAAATAAACAAATAGCCCACAGAGCACCTTTACCACCCGTGTTGCAGTAACAAAGCCACAGAGGCTTCACTTATGGTGCTAACTGTTTAAATCCATCACTTAACAACCACACAGTGTACCATAAAATGGGCTTGTTGTGGCAGGAGTTGGGCGGGGCTGTACCTCAACACAAACACAAAGCTAGAATCAAAAAGCCTTAAGCTGGTCATGCCAGACTGTTGCTGTTCAGAGAAAGAAAAAAAAGATTAACAGGAAGGTGAAGACAATTTCATTATGTTGTTGTTGCTAAAATAAAGAGCAATGTGTTAACCTGAGTTTTGCTGTGACACTTTAAAACACAGAGCCACCATGATAAGTACAGCGAGACTAGACGAGGCAGGCAGACAGACAGACACTTCTAAGGAGGCAGATTGTTCTAATTAAATTGAGCCTAAATCCCATCTCTGTGTTGCAGTGGATCAGTGGATTAGTGGCACTGAACTTGTCACCACTACCTACTGTATATGCAGAGGGGTCAGAGGCCTCTCACCGGGTGAACCTATTCTCAAACACACTCTTTGGCATGCTGTAATCATTGTAAATATCCCAAACTGTGAAGGAAAGAAGGTTCAGGACTTCCATCAGTCTATTCCATTGATGACTTCCACTCAGGACACAGAAAAGCTTTCACACGTCAGTTTCTGTCTTGGAGAAATAGACTCAAGCTTCATGTTTGCAAGTCAATAACTTGTGAAATCCAAAATTTGAATCCTGTGCTAACTGTACCTTTACCTCCTATTGCTGCAGTTCATTTTTGATCTCACAATCCAGTTTCACATGCCACTGACTTGTTCACAAATGTTAAATAGATAGCTGGTGCCATTTTCTCAAGAGGAAAACACACTGATTTGGATACCACAGACCTGCGTGGGTCTTTCTGAAATTAATCAGGAAGACATTTCAGATGGACTGGCATCTGGACCAAAATCCATTTAGTAACAGTGTATTATCATTTACAACAGCAGACTATTATTGTAAAAAAAGAAAAGAAAAATATTTACCTTACATGACTTATTAACATAAATATGTGAGAAACCCATGATAATTTATCAATAATTACCAAAATGTATAACTGCATTATTACCATAAAGAGAGCATAAACACCAGCCAAAGGAATTGTTCACAACCTAACAACCCTAAACCTGATTTATAAAGGATTTTCAGCTTTTAGACCTTGATTTGAATTTGAAAGAATGTATATACAGAAATAAAATGTGCTTTTTTATAAATAAATAAAAATTAAGTTAGGTTTAGGCTTAAGAAAAAAATTAAAACAGGTGTTTTAATCAGTTGATATAGACATACATTTATTAAATTGGTGAATTTAGTGAATACTTCCTTTGTCTGTAACACACCGCCCAGTTATACTACACCCAATCAACTACGAGCAGCAAGAATATATTTTTTGTATAAAGTGTCTTTTATCCTATCACCTACTAGTATTTACACTGTTTAGTTTGTACAATTACCGCACAGCCAATCCGCATGTAGGAGGGCGGGGCGAATGCACTGGTACCAGTCACTCTCCGCCTTTGAGTGCAACTGCCACATTTCAAACTAGAATGGCGACCGCTGTTTGCGGTCTACAGTCTACCGCCAGTAATAGTAAACCAGCAAAGACACACCGAGAGCACCGGAGGAAAGCGAAGGATTCAAGACGGAGACAGGCGGCTCTGTTGTTCCTTACTAATATCTCACTCGACGGACGGCCTCAGTGTCATTTTAGCGATGGAAATACCGATCAAAAAGCCGACGAGGAGCACAGACTCAGGGACAGAGACGGCGGCGCAACGGTCGTGCCCCTGCCGGCGGATAGCCAAGGAGCAGTCGCCCAGGTGACAGAACCCGCTGCGGCCGCTAGCGGCTCGGCTTCCAGTTTTCCCGGTGTGGTCAGTCCTACCCGACCTTCTTTGGTAATGTCTCCGGGACCGGCCGGGACAAGTGCTGTAGGGGCAAACGAGGTATTTTTGGAGGGTGCCAGTGCTGCCGAGACGCTAACCCCGGACACCCCTCTGTCTCCTGTGCCCACCGGACACCAGCCCTGCTCCCGTGTCAGGTCAATGCCCGCCTCCCTGAGCCCGGTCCCGGCCGCGTATTCTCTGGATTCACGGCAGAGGTGAGCATATAAGTGGTCGGTGTCTCGCCATGGGCCTTTTGAACAGGCTACTGACTTCCGCATAAAATGAAACCAGCAGGTATCATGAGAAGAATTCACTTTCATTCTCATGTTCCAGCATTTTCGGTCGTATCCCCGGTTAACCTTTAAAAGATGTATGATATGTTAAGTACAAATAGTATGGATATATAGATGGACAACACAATTTTACCTGTTAGTTTACCATACGGTTGTTTCACTGTGTCTTCCTGTCCTGTTTTATTAGCGTCTTAGATATAAATCACAGTCTCTTGTCTGGTTTAAAATAAGACATAACGCTCACTGTTTGGAGAAAATACCTAATAAATTGTGTAACTCTTGTAAAAGTAGGGCTGGATTTGACCCTCTACTTTAGTTTAATCTCCAAACCAGTGATGCAAAAAGATTTGCATCACTGGTTTACAGGGTGAGCCATATCATGTGAAGGTCCTTTTTGTTTGGCCGGTGTTATTCCAGAGTTGATGAAGTAGTCCTTTGTGTCTGTCTTTCTCTCTACTCAGGTTGAGGAATGTCTCTGGTTCTCCTGGACCCAAGGTGCCAAAGAAAGTCCACTTTATCAAGAGTATGAGGCAGTATGATACCAGGGGCTGTAGGTGAGTCCTCAAATGCATTTACATAATACAAATGCATGCTATACTATACACAGTTGAGGAAGTTTCTTGTCAGAGAAAATGTAAAAAACACAAAGGTTGTTGTATTTTGGACTGTGGAATAGGCCTTTAACTCATAAGTAGTGTTCCCACTGGTATTGTAATAAGCTGCTTAACTCTGGCAGAGAGACTTAGTTTGGCCTGCAGAGGAATAACAGCAGTACAGCTGCTACAGTGAATTTAACCACTGTTGGAAGCTTTTCCAAAAGCCAAAAGGGGTACAGTGTTGAAATGTAACACGCTATTGCACAGTAACAGTGCCCCAAATCTAGACAGGACTGAAATATCACACAGTGGCCCGTCAGTTAAGCTGGTTGTTTGGTTTGATTTTCTGGAATATTTAACTTACTCTGTCATATCGTTTTTTTTCACTAGCAAAACCATGTGTTTTTGACTCCCATTTTTACATTTCACATTACCAACATTTCATGCCCACATATACATGATTATGCGTCATGTGTTTTCTGCTGGTGTGTGCAAAACATTCGATGTAGCAATGCTAAGTTGCCCCACAGGCCTGACTATCTGTAACAGTGCATGTTACTTACTGAGCTGAAGCAAAGCTATTAGGTTTTATTACTAAGCTGAAAAACACGAGTGGATTTCTGTGTTGCCGTGTTGTAAAAATGTGATATTTGTTCCTGAGGCACAGAGGCTGCTGACTGTGTATGTTATTGATTGGTAAGAAGCTGAGTCTTCCTGGTGTGTCTGCAGCTTTCTTAGTTGTCAAAAGCACTGCAGTGTTCAGTGGCTGTGTTGGCTGTGAGTGGTTTGTCCACAAATTTATCAGAGCAATAGAGTTCTAGTTATAGCCAGTCCAGTTTGTGCCTCTCATGTATTACAATATAAGTTTTTTCTAAAACAATATATAACTCACAAGCATTAAAAACCCAGGAGGCTGTTTACTAACGTTTATGTTCTGAAGATATTTTCAGGATCTGCATATTTAAAACGATTCTGTCTGTAGAGCCGCAACGATCAGTTAAATGTGAGAATTTTCTGTTTTTTTTGGTCATTTCTGGCAATAAATGAGGAGTCTTCGGGTTTTAGACTGTTGGTCAGACCAAGCAATTTCAAGACGTCACTTTGGGTTCTCGAAAATTGTGATTAGCTTTTCTTACAACTTGTTTTTAATTTTATAAACTAAACGATTAATCTTAAAAATAATCTGCAGATTAATTGAATGAAAATAATCGTTAGTTACAGCCCCACTTTCAGTTTCTTAGCAATTTGAAAATGTCACTTTGAGCCCTGGGAAATTATCATTTTCATCTTTTAATATTGTTGGATGTTTCACATGCCAAACACCTAATCGGTTAAAAAAATTGTCAGATTACTTGGAAATAAAAAATAATCTTTAGTTTCAATCCTAATCTGCTGATGATAGAAAAAGATCTTAAACCCATTTTCCAAGTTGTGCCGTTTTTTCCTTCCTGACCCAAACAAAGATAGGAGCACATCACTTTGCTCAATTCATTCAATGTAACCCAAAATGTAATATCACTTATATTGGTATATATTGATCTTTTGTGATAGTTAATATTTTCATAGAAAAATAATGCATTCATATAAATGCTGTGTTGTGCAAAATTTGCCAAAAAGGACGTACATCATTTCCAGCTACCTGGAGTAGGAAATACAGCTGCAGTTTTAATTTTTTGGGGAAAATCAGATTCTTATCTAATCAACAATTACTGTCATTTTTGCTTTTCTTTCTCCTTTCATCAGTTGTTTGGTCACAGTTTCCCAGAGTCCAAGGTGACGCCTTCAGTCGTGTTTTGTCCGAGCAGCACCAGAACTTAAAGATATTCAGTTAATTATCATAGAAGCTGTAGTCTTTTTACTGTTAATTGAATATAAAATAGTACATTTTCTGTTGATCTACCTAGTAGTGAATGGACTCACCGGTTCAGTTGTGACTCGAATGTAATGGTGATACACAAGAGGGGCTCGTCCAGCTCTCAGGTTTCGGTCCTGCTGCTGGGAGCTTTAGATGGTTGTTGATAGCTGTTTGGCTTCGGTGGTGAAGCTGATCTGCATCAGAAGTGGCTCTGTGACTGATTTGGCTGTCGTGTACAGTAGCTGTTGACTGTCAGTGTCTGTAGTTGTTGCTTGTAGACTGACACACCATCTATTTTGTCTGCCTGTACTTGCTGTGTCCTGCAGGATCGTGCTGATTTGTGCCAAGCGGTCGCTTTACGCTGCTTTCTCAGTGCTGCCCTATGGACAGAGTGCTCAGCTAAGGTACAGAGAACGCACCTTTCCAAGCAGAGAGCACCCACCTGACCAGTACCACCCCTCACTTTTATGTTTTATCACCCTCCTGTCTGTTCCGTCATCGTCATCGTCATCATCATCATTATTATTATTATTATTATTATTCTCAGGGAAGGGCCGTGTGAATTCATTGTGTGGTGAAAATGACATGAATGTGACTCTTTTCTGAACAGTGATCCTAAGCTCGAGGCCCAGAGACAAAGGCTGTCTTCTGTGGTGGCTGTTGACCTTCTTCCATCCCTGGAAGGTGTGGAGTTGGGCGTCTGTGGCAAGGTAAATGTGTATCAGATGTAGTACTAGAAACAGAAAACACAAAATAGACAGAATTACTCTCGTTACTCGGATAAATCGGCTTAATTTGTCATATTTTTCCTCCTCAGACGGTGTCATATGCTCAGTTCCTTTATCCAACCAATGCATTGGTGAGACAGAAGAGCAGTGGCGCACCAGAGAGCTGCACAGCTCAGACCCCTCAGTCGCGTTTCCGTGGCAACGGGCAGAGGAACTTCACCCCTGCTCGTCCAAACAACAGCGTGGCACAGGAACAATGTACGGCTCCTCTTCAGGCCGACAGACACACTCCTGCTCATTCGCTGTTCAACTGACCTCAGATCTTTTTACACACTCTGTTTTTGTGTTTTTCAGGTATAGAGGAGGTGGCAGAATATGATCCTAACCTGCTCAGTGATCCTCAGTGGCCCTGTGGGAGACACAAGAGAGTTCTCATATTTGCCTCATACGTGGTGAGAGTTTATTTTCATTCAGTGTGTTTATATACAGTCAAATATCCTGGTTAATGTTGGCTTTCTCCTGTGAGCTTAACAATCAGATTTATTACCAAGTAGGTTTTCCCATACAGGGAATATACTTTGGTATATTGGTATACCAAATAAATTAATACATTTAAATAAATTATAAATAATAAATAAACTTGGTTTCTCCTGGTAGGTTCCTCCTGGTGAACACTGATTGTATTCTGCCATGTATAACCAGCTTTCTAATCATTGTTTTCAAGTACACATCACACAATGTGTCTTTTTATTTGAAATAATTTGACTAAAAGCATTGAATTCAGTTCCTTAAAAAAAAAAGGCCCAAGACAGAATTTTAAAGTCTTAGTCTTTAGTATTCAATTCAATCTTTTTTCTCTTGCCTGTTGTAGGCAGTAATGTTGGTTATACAATCTTTTAGTATCCGATCAAAGGCTGTCTGGAGATCTGACACACAAACTAAATGTTTCAGTCAGCAGCATCAGACCTGCAGCAAACACCAGTACTACTACCAGCTGAAGCAGCAAAAACCTACCCTATCCATCCATTTTATGCTTTTATTCGTGTCCAGGTTGCAAATTGAATTAATCATATCATGATTGTTATATACTTCTGGGAAGTACTGAAAAAGTGATAAATAATTCTATTTCCCAACTGGTTTTCCATCCTACTTTCAGTATGATTGTGAGTCAGGTTGTAAAATGTGTTCTGTGTTGTAATAAAAAGCCTTTGGAATCTCTTAATTTTAACTTGGTGAACTAACAGATTCTACACATCTAAATAAGTCAGTTTCCACCACTGATCATTTGACAGTTTAATTCAGACACTTTCTCGTTGTGACACATACCGAATACTGGTTTCTTTAGTGCATGTAAACACACTGATTGCCTCACATGGGCTGTCTTTTTTTGTTTCATAAGTCAGTGACAATTTAGTTTGACTTTTGTTCTCATAAAGCCTGTAAAATGAAGTTGTCCTCCACTTCTTAACTGACCTCCAGCCCCATTACAGAGTAAAATACATCCATTACGATCCGTTCCCATGATTTTATTGCTGCTGAGTAGATGGTGTCACAAGACTGGAACCTCTTGCACGAGGATGAGGATGTTAAATGATCCTTACAGAGACTATTTCCAAGCAAAACTGTAAAGCTTTATTGTCGCTATAATTCATGCTAACACTTCTGCATAGTCACGGTGGTTTTTTTTTTCACCTCTGCAGACGACCGTTATTGAATATGTGAAACCATCTGATCTGAAGAAGGACATGAATGAGACGTTCAGGGAGAAGTTTCCTCACATCAAGCTGACTCTGAGCAAGATAAGAAGGTACAAATATAAATCACTGCCCCCAAGATCTTCAGATTCTTGAAAACATTTCCTTTTTATGTGAGCAAACAATTCACACAGTGCACCGGCTTTTTAGAAAACTCATCAATGTGACTTCTCCACTAGCCTGAAAAGGGAGATGCGGGCCGTGAGCGAGGAGTTTGGGCTACAGCCGGTCACCATGGCAATGGCTTTTGTGTACTTTGAGAAGCTGGTGCTGCAGGGTCGCTTCAACAAGCAGAACAGGAAGCTGGTGACGGCGGCGTGCGTGCTGCTGGCTGCAAAGATCAGCAGTGATCTGAGGAAGCCAGAAATCAAACAACTCATTGATGTGAGTAAAGTTTCCACAGAAACACAAAAACCTGTCGCATGACGTACCGCTGCATAATACTGCAGCTCCTCTAATCAGCTGCTGCTGAGCATTAAATGTTAATCATATGTCATACAGTACGTTCACTTTGTATATAAGGGGACAGTCTGTGAAAACCCTACGGTTTCAGTCCTGGTTGATTTGGTGACATCTGTGGTTACCGTGGTAACAGCAACTGCGGTTTGATACCTTAATGTCCCAGAAACACCATTTAAGCACAAGAAGAAAATAAAAGTCACCCTGTGTTCTTGCCAGCTGAATGCTTGGAATGTGAACTAGCACAACGTGTGAAGCAGTGAGGCTGATGTCCGGGAGATGCTGTTAAGTTATTGGCAGTTTAATTCTTGTTCTCAGGGTCCCGGCCTCCAACAGTATGCTCACACAAAATGTTGTGATTTTTATTTTGTAAAGAGAATCTAAGATATCTATCTATACATAGTGGTAGTTTAGCTTGTAAACAGTAGTAAAATAAACATGTATACGGTGGTGTGTGCAGGTATAAACAGGTAAGGCATATGTAAACAGAGATGTTAACGGGTTAACATTAATGTGGACTCGCCCACAGTTAGTGAACATTCATTTATAAATCTTACTTTTGATCATCCTGCCTTCAAAATGTTCCAAAATCATCATGATCACTATTGACAAAGTAAACATTTCTATTGGATGTATGAGCATCAAACAGTTGGCGGAGAAACACCATGAAACATAACCCACTTCATCATTTTAGTGATCCTCTGCATCTGGTTTACAATTTCAGACTAACCACATGATAACATGCATTTCTCTAAACTCTTCCTCTTTTTCTCCCTGCGGAGGAGCAGAAGCTGGAGGAGCGTTTCCGAATAAACAGACGAGAGTTGATTCCTCTGGAGTTCCCAGTGCTGGTTGCCTTGGAGATGGGACTTCACCTACCCGAGAGCAAGGTCATGCCGCACTACCGCAGACTGGTGCAGCAAGGTTAGACTGGACACAGTGATATCTGACACTCCGGTGGTTCCAGTAAAATCAGCAAGTGTGTGTGTGTGTGTGTGTGTGAGTGTGTGATGGATCGACAAATTTATAAGCTGTGGTGTTTGAAACAATTAATTCTGGTACTATTTATTTTCTGTCTGTGGTGACTTGAGTCAATAACTAGTTTACACTTGTTGGCATGTGCGTCTCCCTGAATGTGTTTTTTTGTCACGTGTGATGTTCTGATGTCGATCCAGTCATGAGCTCTATGTTAGAGACATTCAATGAGCACGTTAATTGTGCTTTTATTTTGGTTTCTCGTGACCATTTTTTAAAATATTTGTACGTCCTCGTATTGTTAACCTCTATTTAAATGAAATGTTTGTGGAAAACTCTGCTTCTGCACCTTTCTCATTACTATACACACAGCATGTATAGTATTTATTATAAATGACAAAGAACCATACTGTTGATTTTTTTAAATGCCTTTTTAACCCCACTGTGACATTGACGCGTTTTTAACTGAAACATGATACTGTAGATTGCAGGTGAAAAACTGGATTTTAGTTTTGAGAGCTATCAGAGTGGGAAGTGGCCTTTTAATTTATGTTCATTCAATATTTGTACTTTAATTCATATATTTATCTTGTTCTTGAATGGGAAGAATTAGTTCTGACTCTCAGACTGTGATGTATCAGACTGTGGTGATATACAGTATAACCCCAACAGGATTGTGGAGTAAATGTTTTTTAATTTAATGTTTCATGTCATTACCCAGGGATATGTTTTTGTAAAATGCACTGGAATTTATTCCTCAGTAGTTTGGCTAGTTATCTCATATTTTTCAGTTCTCAGGAATTGTACTTTATTGTATTTTTGAATGACTCATCAAATCTAACCCAAAAAGAAGTTAAAAGTTGTTACCCTAGTCAGTGGAAGGTGACTGATTGTAGTGCTTTGATAGAAAAATCCAACCATCACGACTCTTTAAGTATGTGAATAGACGCTTCTACGTGTGCCAGACGGTATTAACCTGACTGCAGTACTTATCGTCATAACTCTACTGATTTGGATGCCATTAGGTGAACAAGTGTGGAGGAACAAAGTGCCTGAAACTACTGTGGCAGTGAAATGGTTAATCATAAGTGATATTTAGCGTTGACATTTCTCGCTGCTGTAGAGATCTTTAAATGTTGTTGAGGTTGTTCATGTCTGGGGAAGATAATCACAAATGTTTGACAGTCTGTGGACATGATGGTGATTCAGTTTGTCTTTACTGTCTGCAGTGGTGAAAAAACGTATTACAATAAACCCCCAAATAGAGCTGTGGAACTGCAGAAGATGTACTTTGTATGGTCACTGTCAAATGGGTTATATATTATTCATTGTTTTCATACTGTAACATCAATGTTTTTGAAATATATTTTCAGACGCTGAAATCATTTGAGTTTGTTTTGATTTTCAAGGCAACAATCAATAATTTACAGGGTGTGTTAAGTAGACTTGCGACAAAACGCTAACCTCCCAATTCAATCCAATCTCGATGCCGGTTCGATATGTACTGTGATTCAAAAATAATTGCATTAATCGTATCATTGCTGTACTGCATAAAAAAGTGGTAAATATATTTGTAAAAAAAAAAATATATATATATAAAAAAAATACTTAGGTGAATGGAATTCTTTTCTTTCCCTGTGAAGCTGTTTTCTCCTCAGGGTGCTGAACAAAGAACAAGATCGTTTACAAAATAAACACAACAGACGAGCGTGTTTCACATGATTTTACTGTTCTCTTGTTTCAGACGTGCAGGTAAAATACACGTTCAGTTAAATCAGTATATATTAATTTAACAGTGCTGGAGGACGAAGATGGCATTATCAGTGAAGGGGGGGTCTTAGTGATAGTTTACAGGTTACTATTTTAACCATCTTTATCCTTAATGTCTAATAGTTACAAAAAAGAAGAAGCAGCTAAATAAATACGTTAAATAATAATATTATTATAAGTTCTCAGTCCAAACTCATGTCCTCATCGTCATCTTTCTTGTCTTTGGGGTCTCCGTCCTGGTCTGACTTTGTCTCCGTTTCCATGGCTTTGGCAAAAGCCTCCACATCTGCAGTGGTAGAAATATCCGGAAAATAAATGTTATTCTGCAAATTCTATAAAATCAGTCCAATATTATTACTGGTGTGTAAGCATTTATTTAATGCTAATTGTATTCCTTTTATACTGCTGGGTACATTAATTTCCAACAATGCATCATAAATGTAGTGGCATAAAAAAATCTAATATTTCCCTGAATTGTACTTCGTTAAATTCCACCACTGATAGAAAATGACATGACTATTCAAATCTGAGTTTTCTCAAGTAATTCCAAACATCGTCTTGCAGTGAAACAAAGATTTACAGTGTCTCTGCTTGATGTGGGCAAAACACTGACCTCCTTTGTTAGCCGCATCGACGGCCTCTGCAGGCAAGCCGAACTGGTTCATTAGAGGCCCTAACTGCCCAGACGCCAGAGCGCTGCTGAACATGCTCATCGCCTGCAGAGACAAATACCAAGAATAAGGACAAACATTTAAAGAGTCTAGTAATGACCAGGGTCCTGTTAAAAGGATAATGTGGTGCTGTTCCTGCGCCCAAGGACAGAAAAATGTTGAATGTCAAACTCTGCCCCAAGCTGGAAATGAGAGCGTGCAAGAGTGCTCACAGGCAGCAAATGAGAGGGTAATATGATGGAAGAGTTAAATCATTGTTTGATCTTAAATCTAAAAAAAGATCTATATACATCCTCTCTAAAAGTCAAATTGAATACCAGGCTGGTGTTAAATGGAAAATGACAAAACAGAAAAACTACTTTCTCATTGAATATAAACTTTCCCACTAAGGAAAAAATCTGTGGTGGAAGAAGTATTTACATGTTTTACTTGTGTATTTACAGCAATTAGCAATACTATCGCGTAAAAGTACAAAAGTATTAGCATCAAAATATACTTAAAGTATGAAAGTAAAAGTATTTGTTGTGCTGAATGGCCCGTTTCAGAATAATATACACACTTACCGGCCACTTTATTAGTTACACCTGTTCAACTGCTAGTTAATGCAAATTTCAAATCAGCCAATCACATGTTAGCAACTCCGTGCATTTAGGCACGTAGACGTGGTCAAGATGATCTGCTGAAGTTCAAACCGAGCACCAGAATGTGGAAGAAGGGTGATTTAACCCTTGTGCTACCTTTCTGGGTCATATTGACCCAGTGTCTTCTCCACAAGGTAGCACAAGGGTTAAGTGACTTTGTTGTTGGTGTCAGAATGGCTGAGTGTTTCACAAAATGATGATCTACTGCGATTTTTACACACAACCATCTCCAGGGTTTACAGAGAACGGTCTGAAAAAGAGAACCTCCAGTGAGCGGTAGTTCTATAGGTGAAAATGTCTTGTTGATGCCAGAAGTGAGAGGGGAATGACCACACTGCTTTGAGCTGATAGAAACACAACAGTAACTCAAATAACCACTTGTTGCAACCGAGTCTGCAGAAGCATCTCTGAATGCACATGTGGAACCTTGAAGCAGACGGGTCTGATGAGTCTCGATTTCTGCTGCTACATTTGAATGGTCGGGTCAGAAAGCATGGATCCATCCTGCCTTGGATCAACGGGACCGGCTGCCGGTGGGGGTGGGACGGTGGGCCGATATTTTCTTGGCACACTTTGGGCCCCTTAGTACCAACTGAGCATCGTTTAAACACCACAGCCTACCTGTCCTACCTACCATGTCCATCCCTTTATGAACACAGTGTACATCTTTTGATGGATACTTCCAGCAGGATAACGCAACATGTCACAAGCTCAAATCATCTCAAACTGGTTTCTTGAACATGGCAGTAAGTTCACTGAACTCAAATGTCCTCCCCAGTCACCAGATCTCAATCCAATAGAACAGCTTTGATACGTGGTGGAACGGGAGATTTGAATCATGGATGGGGGGGTCCAACCCAGTACTAGCAAGCTGTACCTGATAAACTAACTAACTAACTTAAGTTTTGTATATATATTTATTTTTATTCTGTATTGTTTAAAAGTTTTTTTGCATGCTATATTTTTATATTTTATGTCCATTACTGCTTGTTTGCACCTTTGTTACTGTATGGCTTGCAATTTCCCCATTGAGGGACTAATAAAGGTTTATCTTATCTTATAGTGGCCGGTGAGTGTATATATTAAATTATTGGATTATTATTGGTGATGCATTATTTTGTTCATCAGTTTAATGTTGCAGCTGGTAAAGTTGGAGCTTATTTTAAGTACATTATAGACTGCTGGGTACCTTAGTCTTTAATAATACATCATCAATTATGACGTTGATTCATATTTTTTATTAATCTAAATCTGTAAAGTAACTAGCACTAAAACTAACTATATTAAGTAAATATAGGGGAGTAGAGTGATGAAGTAGCGTAACTTGGAAATACTCAAGTCATGCACTTGGTTCCACCACTGGAAAGCCCAGATGAACCGTGTACCTGCTGAAACTGAGGAGAGCTGAGCGTGTTGTGGAGCTCCTCTGTGCTCTGCAGCAGGGACTCTCCAGACGGCAGGTAGGGCATCAACCTCTCCTGCACCTCTGGGTTGGCCAGGATGGGAGCCATGATCTCAGGCGTCAGGACGCTGGCGAGGTCCACTGCAGGTAACAAACACTGACGGGTTAGTCCGAAACAGCTGTACACCACGCAGACGTTTATTCAACATCTCCAATATAAAGTCAAGTTATCTACCAGCCTTCAGTGGACACGCCCCCAGCTTCTCAGAGCAGAATACTGCTTATTTTTTCACGGTTTTGAAAACTAATTTTATATGCTTGGAGATTTTTTTAATCAGTCGAACTTGGCTGGGTGGTTAATAACACATTTTTCTGTGGTGTGACAAACTCAGAACACATTTAATCTTTGACCCTTTCCCCCATTCTCTAGTTTTCTATGTGAACCTGTAGGTATGGGGAGGGTGATAAATATCCATGAAGCAGGATGCATTGCATTCACAAAGCTAATTATTTGCGGCATAATTAGCAGAAATTACACTTATTAGGCTTAATTATGTATTTTCCCTCTGGTGGTTATTTAAGGTTTTGTCTTATCTCAGTTCGGAGGAATAGTTTTGGGTCAGCCTGAAGCTGTTCTCTGCGCTCGCTTCCTCACCTCCCTGGCCGCTGGCAGGCACGTTCATGGTGGCCAGGATGCTCTGCAGGTCTCTCAGCTGGATGGGCTGCGTGGGGTTGGCTGCTCCCGCTGCCAGAGAGGTCACAGCAGGGGTGGAGGGGGTGGTGGCTGTGGGGGAGGTTGCCGAGGTGGCGGAGGGAGTGATGGGAGTGGTGGGCACCTGGGAGGAGCCGAGCCGACTGGTAGCAGAGGTAGAGGTGGGGGTGACCGCTGTGGACGGACTGAGAGAAGAGAGAATAAAAAAACCTGTCAATCCAACATCACTGGATAATTATTACCCTCTAATAACAACCACATTCACATCACCAGCCTGTGATATTCAATGTTATTGTTATTATTTATTTTTATCATCTCAGTACTGAATTATATTACGCCTGACACTTTGGCAATATTCTTCACGTGACATTCATGCCAATAAACCATAATTCACGAGTGAGCATGAAGCTGTGGAGAACCGTTTTTGATAAAGTAGATGAGCAACACAAAATTTCCTTATTTTGCAATTATTTTGATAATGTGTCTTTTCTGTAGGAAAAACTGTCGAACTATGAAACTATTCTGCTTTTCTTTGTCTTATATGCCAGTAACCTGAATATCTTTGATTTTTGGACTGTTGTTCGGACAAAACCAGAAATCCGAAGACATCACCTTGGGCTTTAATTCATCACTTAATCTAAAAGTATTTAGAATATAGATGTGACTGTGAAGCAACTGGTATCTGCTGTTTCACCATAGATTTTTTCGTTTTGGATTAAAAAAACAAAAAACATTCTTAGCACAAAATCTACTTACTGGAAATGTTCTGGAGCTTTGAGCTCTTGCAGAAATCTCAAGAAATAGCCAATAAATTGACCTTTGTGAAGATTCTTTTTTGGCAAACTGCAAATTCCAAAGTCGATAATGAACCTTGAGGCACAAAGTTTTCCCAATGTAATTCTTGAATTGTCATTCATTCTCATTGGTATAAAATGGAGAGTTTATAAAGATGCCCTTGATCTTTGATTATGGTGTACTGACACTAAAACAGCGGATTCTGTTATTCTCTTCTACCTCCTGTCTGTCATAGCTGCCCCTCATATTTCTTAACAACATGTGGTCTCCTTTGTTTGGCAATTTAAAAGCAGGAAGGAAGAAATGATGCCACCAAACAAACCAAAAAAAGGTACAACGTAACAAAGTGTTTAAAAAGGTTGGTGTTTCGTGGATATTTAACAGGAATAAGATACCTTGTGGAGGAGTTACTGGCTGCAGGAACGCTGCTGCTGCTGCTGCTGCTGCTGCTGCCCAGGAGGTTGGCCAAACCTGGACCAGCCAGTGCCCCGAGACCACCTGGTATTCAGAAACAGACAAATGATTCTCCTGAGAGCATAAAAACTGCATTTAGCGAGATATTCCCCTGTTTTGTTGATTAGTATGTTGTCAGACAGTGCGTTCTGCAGCTTGAGGACTTGGTTGTGAAGGTACATACCGATGCCGCCCAGTCCAGTGGGTCCAATGAGCTGCATGAGCTGGTTGTGGCTCATGTTACCCAGAAGGCTCTGCAGGCCGCCCTCCCCTTACATGACAAAAGAACAGCAGCTCAATAAAATTCAGTTTTGAGATGTTTTCTGAAAGCACATTTCAGGCACAGCACAGGAAACATTCAGGGGACATGTTACCTCCCAGAGCAGACAGATCGTGTCCTCCACTGCCGCCACTGCCAAGAGCACCAGGCATAGGCGGGTTGTTGAGATACTCGTTCACTTTACGGCAGTTCTCCTCATCCTTGTCAGTCTTTGGCTCCTGAGAAAAACACAACCAAGAGAGGTTTCATCTAGCTCACAGTTACTGACTCCTGGGTGATGAGTTTCTAAAAAAAAGAAACTGTTTACACATGAATCTGTGTCTATTAAGCAGTTTTACTACATTGAGCATTGATATCATTTTGTGTTAATAAGTAATAATAATTGCAGTGATCACTTCTATGTGGAGTTGAATTTAAAATAAATTGCAAAGATACAATAAGAGATGCAGGTAGGCTGATGCTATTCTATATTTTTTAAATATACATTTCTTTCTCCCATGGACTCCGGACGCAGCAGTAAATAGTGCATTTGTTGGGGACTATTTTCAGCTGTGGATTAGCACACAATTAGTGCTCTAGTGAGTATTTACAGCTATTTTCTGGACGTTGTATCAAGTTTGTATTTGTATATTGATTTTTTTTAAAAATCCTTTTTGCACAAAATGGCACAGAGGAATAATATATCAGGCTTTAGATACACAGTCAATATGTGTTAGTAGGATCACTTCATTGTTGTGTTTGGTCTTTTCAGGACTTGATGACAGTACGCAAAATATACAATACATTACATTACATTACATTTAGGCATTTAGCAGACGCTTTTATCCAAAGCGACTTCCAAATCAGGAGCAACTGGGGGTTCAGTGTCTTGCTCAAGGACACTTCGACACATGGACAGGAGGAGCCGGGGATCAAACCGCTGCCGCCGATATCTGGCCTGCATATCTGCCACAGTGACTTGCTGAATACTTTGTTGTAAAATTGCTGAAAACAGCCCACAGTGGCACTCATTTATATCATCCTAGATACCTACGTGTGATTCTTGCTATGGATTTCAATTTATGCTAAAGTAAAAGACAGAATTAAATCACAGTACATGTACTAGTGTCATTACCTGAACAATAAAGGCTCTTGTACATTTATCATTGTGTCTTTTATCAAGTGAAAACCAAAGCTTCATGAATACAGAGGTGTGTGTGGAGCAGACTGTAGCTGTGTTACCTGCATCCAGAAGAAGAGTCTTTTGGAGCCAGCTTTGAACTTCAGCACATAGACCCGTCCAGTGGTGCACTGGTTCACCCGTTTGAACTCACAGTCATCAGGAAAGATGATCAGGTCCTGAATCAGGACATGAAAAAGTGTAAATATAAAAACAAGTCAAACACAGGTCGAGCCAGTATTACGTGCAGACGCTGTCCCCTACATCATCCACGTTCCCGGTCGTCCGATCCTTCCAGCAGAAGTGGATGAGGGAGTCGTCGGTCTGCTGGATGTAGACTTGACCTTTGCGCTTGTCAGGGGTCACAGTGCTGCCCTTCATCGTCATCTTACCGGCCCGAAACTCCACCAGATACTTGCTGGAGGAGCCGCGGGACCCAGACACCATGCTGGGGAACAAAGCTCCAGAGGCCATGATGACAACTGCTGCAGGGACAGACAGGAGAGAGAAGGCCTCAGACAGTAATCCAAAGAAACACATGGACTCTGACTGAAACAGAGTTCTGTATGATCATGAGAGCAGCTTTGGTCCCAGATATTAGACTGGAAGAGATATGAAGTTGTCTTTGTCCTGCTGTGACACTGCTAATGAACATGTTATCCAACAGTATATAAATGTGTGTATTTTAAATGGTAGTTTTTGGTTGCACATTCATTCTGTTTCTAGCCTACTAGCTTATATAATGTATAGCTATTCTTTTTTTATTGCTTGTTAGAGATAATAATACTTCCTAGACTGACACGAAAATAACAAATTGACCAGAGAATATGATAAAGAAGCAGATTTGAAACAGAAAATTGGATTGTAAGAAAACTCATCCCAGTGCTCCCATAACAGCACAGCTAACGTTGCTGGAGCACTCACCGTAGCCACAGATGACTGTGCATCCTGTAGCAATCAGCTTGTTTTCAGCGCAGTGTGGTCACGACTCAGCTACACTTTCACATTTCAGACACGTGGACTAAACGCACATCTGGATTCTATGTTAGGAAAACATAAAATGTTGCAAAATAAGATGTTTATACTTACATGTACTCACTGAATTACCGTTGAGCCAGAGAACGGTCAAACACACTGAAGATGATTGTGATTGGCTGGCTGCCGCCGGTGCTTTACTGTGATTGGTTGAACCGTGTGCCAATAATGAGGGCTTTAAATCCACTGCGCATGTTCGGTTGAGATGACACAACACTAATGCCATTATTTTGGCGATATGAATCATATAAATGTACAAGGAGAGATTATTTGGTACTACTTTCGGATAGGTCATCCTTTATAAAGGGTTTATAACTTCTAATTATTGACTTTATTAATTTAATAAGCCGTAAAGAAAAATGTTTTCTTGATAGTGAAAACTCCCTTTGACTGTGTCTTTATGTGGAAGTTGGTCTCGACCGGCTCAATGTGATTGAGTGCCCTGAGATAACTTTATGATATGGCGCTATATAAATAAAATTGAATTGAATTGAATTGTCTTCTGGAAATACTCTGCAGAGATTATTAACAACATATTAGGCATTTATTCATGGATTACCAACATTTAGAGCAGCATCATTACCCAATAAATAACCACTATCTTCACGTAATCTATTACATTACTCATTCCATATGTACTCCTTTTCAGTATCTGTATACTTGACTTAAATAAAGATTATATGTGGTTGGTCATTGCTGCTTTATACAGTGTGTGTGTGTATGTGTGTACATACATATTTATACATACCTATTCTTTTCCCGTTGTATGTACATAATTGTTCAGTTTTTTTTTATCCCATCTTTGTTTAGCTTTGTTCTCATTGTCTTTAGCTTTGTCTTTTTTGATCTTTTTCAATTTAAAAATTGTTCTTGGAACTGTGTGTAAAACTGAGAACAACTTATAACCGGAGTCAAATTCCTTGTATGTATGTATGTATGTGCGTTCGTTCGTGCGTGCACACACACACACGTCCCGTAAAGCAGATTCTGAAATAGAAAAGAACAGGACTAAACTAAATATGAATCTTAGTTTAGTGTGTTAGAATGTTGAATCTAGATTATCACAGGAAACAAGCAAATCATAGAAAAAAAGTACTTCTGTTGTGTAGAAGAAAGATGTTTTATTTTCTTTCCTATCCCATCAATCAATCCTGTTCAAGCGGTGAACAGGACTGCACCAACCTACATCCAGACCATCCTCCAGCCTTACACCCCCGCACGCCAACTACGGTCTGCCTCACAGAACCGCCTGGCAATTCGATCTCTCAAGGACGCCAGCTCACATTCAAGACTGTTCTCCTGTCTGGCTCCCCAGTGGTGGAACCAGCTCCCCACATC
>JAVQJD010006233.1:0-10766 GCA_036023655.1 Nannoperca australis
GATCATCTGTCATCTGTTCTTTGATTCTGCCACTGGCAGCGATGTACTTACTTATAGCACTTGTGATTCATCACCAGCCCTTACAAGTCTGATGAGACATCTTGTTGTTTTCCATCATGATTCTATGCACTTTATGTAAAGCTCTTATTTGGAAGTCGCTTTAGATAAAAGCGTCTGCTAAATGTAATGTAATTTCCTACTATTTTCCTACTTTTGAATTGCACTTAGTAATCTGAATCATGGTTCATGGTTAGCATAAAAATATTGATTAGTGCAGCTTTAATGTAATACACATTACTCCTGACACTGGTCATAAAACACTGTTTTCATGCTAAATACATGCTAATGCCAACCTCATTGTTGGCATTGAGACAAATAAGTTCTTGTCTCATTACAAGAACTTATTTAAGGAAAATCCCAGATTTAAATTTCAAGGTAAAGCTAACTTCCCATGACTCCGTTTATGATTATTTACATAATAGTAGAGTGAAATGCGTCCATTTTGTGCAATAAAAGTGGGTACCATCCTCACACATACGTTCATTACCTGTCCTTTCTAATGAAAGTGCTTTGTGAAGATGAGTCAGCGGCGTGTCGCAACCTGTTGTGCTGGTCACACTTTCCATTACGCTGTACAGCAACTGCCACTTACTACAGCAAGTCTTTCTGCAGGATTTCTTGACTTGCGCATTATAACCAGTTTATATGCCAGAAGAACAAGTCCACTAAAAGAGAGTGCATAATGAATCAACCCATTGAAAGAAGCCATAATAGTATATAATATTGATGGACTAAAAGGTATGTAAACTGAATGACCAGTCAGTTATTATAATTATAGAGCATACAGTTAATCATACTATTACAGAAAAACATCATGTTCTGTTTGTGTTCTCCTCAAACTCTTTGCATTTATTTATTAGGTTGCATATTACTTTTTTATTTATGTATTCTGTAAAATAAATAGGTGTTTAGATATGTATAGCCTCCAGTCCAACACATTTGATTAAAACCAGCTGGTTCCACGGCACAGGAACGAATTTCATATATGATTTAGATGCAATATAGGGAATGTATTGTGTTGTAATGTATTGTGTGGTGCACATAGGGGTTAGGGTATTGAAATGTTTTCAAGGGCCCATTTGGAGACACTAGACGTGCTTTGTGATTTGTCTCATGTTGCACACAGGCCAAAGGCTGCTAAAAGCTGCACTCTGCTTCCGCTCAGCTGTCATCTTCTGGTTGATAATACTCACTGTAATCTTGACTGGGAGTCCGGAAGATGTGAAGCATGTGGTCGATGATTGCCATGTGTTTTTGTGTGTGTTTGAACATCAAGCAAGGTGGGCTGGAGGGTGGCTCGTCTCAGGATGGGGAAAATACAAATCGTCCATCTACATCTGATCTTGACAAGGACTGATTGGAGAGCTGGATGTACAATGTCACTATTTCCTGGAAGGCAGCATTGTTCCTTCATTCCGAACGAGAGCCTGTTGACGGTTCTTCAGCTGTGTTGGTGTCCTTTGTTCATGTTCTCATTTGAACACCAAAAAGCACTTCCACAAGGAGGATCAATAAGCCGGCTTACTCATCAGAATTTTCTTGATGACATTTTGGACTGTAATAACCTCCCCACTCCTGTTACTTAGTATGGATTATGTAAATCTCCAATACATCAAGGACATAGGATTTCATGACTTATTTTCTCAAGCAGCAGTCAATAAAATGACTGAGCACATTTTAAATGCAGATGATTATGATTATGATTATCCACATGATAATGCATGGCACTGCGTTTCATAACAGGTGTCCTCCATATGTATATACATATATGTCATGTTTTGTTTAGGTGTTTGTGTTGTAATGGCAATTTTCAGAATGAAGGAACGTGTAAATGTCACAGATTGTAGCTTGTTTTTAGTAATCTTTTGCTGTCATCTAAGCAAAACCAAGTAAGATTGTAAAGAAAGCACAATCTAAGATCATCATTGCAACCTATTCTTTTACAGTGTACCATTAAATCTTGATATTATATAATAAGCATTTATGCCAAAATATATGGTTACTCTTCAAGGATTACTTCACCAAAATTACAAAATAATTAACTTGCGTTATCAAGCAGTGCAGATACTTTTGAGATATCTGTCTTTGGGTTTGAATCCTCCTTTGGTGATTTGGTGATCCCTTGACGTTTCCTCTAGTGCCAATATAAGGTTGATGTTTTTGTTTTTAGTGAAATATCTTTTTTCCATGAAATTTGGTACAGATATGATCACATAACCTTTTATTTAGTGCCATCATCAGATCAAAATTTGAATGTGTGCAGTAATTTGGTTTATGATTTCATTTCAAATTAGCATGCTAGCATACTGAACTAAGATGGTGAAAATGGTAAACCTGCTAACATGTTAACATTGTCATGTGAGCACGTCTGCATGATGACATTCACATTTTGCTAAAAGCGCCGCTGTGTACAGCTTCATAATGCTAGTGTGGTGATTGTTACCAAATCAGTCTGTGTAAATACATTTCAGTAGTAGTACTAGTGTAAGAAATAACCTTGCTATAGGTCACATTATTTATATGTTTACCCCTAAGATCCGATCCATTTCACCACATATAAAAATATTTGATGTGAAATCATGAACTCCCAAAAGTCAGAATTTTACTTCAGGAGGCCAAATCCTCTGTGGCACAACCTTAAATATCTGTGAATGATCAGTGTGTAGCAGCTGAAAACCTTACTCATTATTTAATGCACAGCCTACTTTATGGACATTGTCTTTTATATTTCTCTTCAGAATAATTTAAAATGTGTATAATTTAAATTGTATTTAATTTAACCAGTAAACTGCTCAGAGTGGTTGATGAAAATGAACTGTATGAATGTGTTGCAGTATGATAAAGCTTTCAGTGAAAGACATTTGTTTACATCAGTATTTACATACGGAATTTTAAACCAGTGTTTTGCACTTCAATAAAGGAACATTAATTAAAACAACATGTAGAGCTATTAGCTAGATAAGTGCAGATTCCTCTGTTGCTATCCTCACGACACTGGTGTTACATTACCTGGACGTATCCAGCAAGATCTATTAATGATTAATGGAGTGTTGCTGAAGTGTTTAGTGGTTTTGTTCACTTGAGTTTTTTTCCCCCCATGTTCCAAGTTGTGAGATCAAATCTGTGCTGTAAATTAACACCTTGCTGTTTGGCAGCCTGCTGTAATTATTATGCTGGATGAATTTGTTCTTGTCTTTCTTCTCCAAACAGGAAAGTGGTTCATAAATTGTCAGACTGCGAGTTATTGAAAAATGATCCGAGGCATTCACCCTAGTTGCTCTTTGTAGCCAGTCGATTATTTTCACTTTGTTGAAGCGTCCTACCGGGAGCTTGATGGAGGTCTCCACACGGATCGATGGGAATGGGTTTCTGTGGTGCTGATGCTTTCTGTGGGAGTCAGTGGCTCTGGAGCCGGCTAGTCTATTTTCCCTTCTCAGAGGGTAAACTGTGCTCACAAGGTCCCCTGATACAGCAGAGTTAGGCCCCTTGAAATGCAATGAGATATTATTAGTCTGAAAGAGATATATAAAGGACTCTAGTTTGTCCATCTTCATCGTTAAGAGGCATCTTTTTGAATCTTGACCAGCAATAGAGACTAAAAGTCAGAACATCTTGGACTCTGCTGCTTTGATTATGACCATTCTTTTTAACCATGCTAGCTCTATGTCAGCTGGTCTGTTGGTTGGTCAGTTTGTTACTCGGTTGGTTGGCCCACCAGTGCAGTCCAGACTAAAATATCTCTTTCTATGATGGATTGCCACAAACATAGAATTTGATGCTAACTAGAACTAATATGCAAGCTAACAGGCTAAACTATGATGGTGAACCTGGAAAATATTACCTGCTTCAAATTAACATCATAGTTTGCTGATGTTAGCATTTAGGTTAAAGCATTGTTGTGCCTAAGCAGGGTCAGGGTTAGCTGCTAGCATAGCTGTAAACTCTTAGTCTTCACTCTCACAAGTCCCCAAACTTTAGGGGAGAACTGAAGCCACACTTCAATATTTATAATGTTTTTGCCCATTTGTGTCAACAATAATAACGTTTTACTCATCAAGTTAATTACTATTAAGATAAAGATCTGATGGGTTTAAACAGACCAAACTTATATGAAAGAGAAAAACAAACTGAACAGTAAAAATATGACTCAAACTTTCAGCTGTAAGCATCCATCACAGTTTTTACAGACTGACTTTCTTTTTCATCTCTGACCTACAATATTTGCCATAGTTGTGAGCAAAGTTTTCCTGTACAATGGTTCAGATTCAAATTCAAATTTAGGTGAAGTTACTTTAGGTTTTAAGCTGCAAGATCACAACATTGCAAAATTGTAAAATGCAGGGTATGCTCTTAAGGCTCTGCTCAAAAGGCTAGAGTTTAATGAAGAATAATTGCATGAATACAAATTAAAAAAGAAACAAAGACGATGCATTTCCTAAATAAGAATCATAAAAATATGTAATATTAGCATTAAAATGCTGAAGTCTCCAGTGTGGACATGTGCTATTGTACTTCCAATAAAGTGATTTGGATAATCTGACAAAACTATTGCCAGTTTTGACAACCAGTCTGATTACAATGTTAATCTTAGAAATGATAGAAACCATGACCAAAACTGTGATATTAACACCAAAAGGGTAATAAAACAGAAGTTTACTTCAAACTTCATACTAAGGCTTGGGCCAAAGAAAAAGAGTTCAGGTACTGTGACAGCTGTTCTGAGAAGTTTTATTGGCATGTGAAAATGTTCATCCATAGCAGCCAAGATAAGCCACACATCTCAGTGAAGAGTTAGATACAGGACCCTTAAGGCTACTGTATCTAACTCTTCACCTTTAGGCAGAGCGTACATTTGTAAATCTCGCTGAGCTCCACTCGACTTGGTCTGATTCCTGGCTCAACACTTGTCAGTCATCTCGAAAAGCTATCTACCTCGAAACAGCGACTAGCCTGAGGCTGAGGTAAGCAGCATCCATAGGTCTTCAACAAGAAGTGAAGCAGCAGCTAGAAAATGTAGGTAATCTGAAATAAAAATAAATAAATAGTAATGTGTTAGGAATTTGTAACATGTTTAGTTTCCCTGGACTGCTCTGTTCTTACTGTTTGTTGGTACTACTTCTCTGCACTGTGCCAGTGATTTGATCCATCACAACAATGTCAGTGGCTTGGTTCCAGTATTTGTTGAGTGTCTTCTCATCTGTGTGAAGAGAGAAGCCTCTGCCGTAGAGATCAATGTGTTCAAATACCCACAGGCCAGTGAGAGGCTTCCTCTCACCCTCTGAGTTTCTTAGAGGATTCAAGTGGTGGCGACTAGCTGCTCCACTCCAGCACAGACGAAGCAGAGTAGAGCGAGGAGCACAGTGGGGTCATCCAGGCTCAAGTGGGCCACTGTGAGTGGAGAGTGGGGTTGGTGAGCTGTTGCTTGACGAACCGTAGTGCCTCTTTGTATTCAGGTCGGGGGGGTCCAGATGGCATTCTTCTTAACCAGCTGGCAGAGAGGAGCCATGTTGGTGGAACACTGAACAGGAAACCGGGGGTAGATTGTGGCAGGAGAGAAGAGGATAGATAAAGGGTTTGTTAGTATATACCACCACGGTTATATGTCTGTATGGGGTTAACATAGTGACTCAGGAGCTCTAATGTCTGGTTGCCAATAAATGTCAAAATACTAGAATAACATGGACATGTTATTCCATGCCCCCATTCACCAACAAATATGCACAGTGAACTCCTGCACTTTGCAGTTAATAAAACAAGCACACCTTTTACCATCCTGGCACAAAACATTGAATGTCAGCATAAATGTCATATTTGATAACAACAGCGATTCAGTGAAAAAAAGTTTGTACCAATTAACTGCAGAACAGTGATTACTCCATATCACTAAGCCTACCTCAGGACCTCACTGTGACTGTATATATGCATATATATGTAATAACATGGACATGTGCTGCAAAGAGATCTGCTTTTTAATTATACAAAAATAGAAATTCAGTAATTTCCTTTTAATATGAGATTTTATAACATGCATGATGCACAAATGTAGTTTAATATATTAGGAAAGAAGCTTAATGGATAATAATAATATAAATTGAGATGAGATGAACCTTATTAGTCCACAAGACAGATATATGGGACTCTAGTATGTCTGTGTCTACATTTCAGGGTATCATCTCACAGTAAAATTTAAGTTTTACACCCCTGGCTTTCTTTTAATAGCTAGGCCATCATTATTAAAGGTCATAATAACATAAAATAAAAATATAAAGCAGCAAGACGATCAGACAAACAAACAGGTTAGCCAAACGTATTTTGAAGAAGGAATAAGACAAATGGTAAAACCCAAACTATTTGTTTAAACATTGATTACAGTTAACAGTTAATTAGATGTTATAACCAACATTTAACGATTGGCTCACTTTCTGTTTACCTCTATAAACCTAAAGTGGTTTAGATAATCTGGCTAAACTGCTTGTTTAGAATCATCATCATCGTCATCTGACTGCTCAAACTTCTTGCCATCTGGGACTTTGTTGTAGTGATGTCACCACATTGGCATTGTCCTTCTTTACAAAAAAGCATTATTTTGAGTGAGTCCCAGATATACTGTCCTAATGCTGTAGACACTCACTGGTGCATCAAATGTGCATCAATCCACGGCTGAAAACAGCCAACAAATGCACTATTTCCTCCTGTTCAAATAACATTCTGAAACCACAGTGCCCAGTTAAAAAATACAGAACCTTTTTTAAAAAGTAAAAGTATATATTTTTGCCCATGGTTTATATATCTATATGTTTTAGTTTAGACATTTTTTGACATACTCTTGCCGACAACTAAGAAGATCGGTAGCACTCTCGTTCCTGTGTACTATGGTGCTTATTAGCGTAGCTTAGTATCATGGCTGGAAGCTGGAAATCATTGCATGGCTGTTGTTTGCCAGAAAATACAGAAGTCACAAAGTCCCTCCGGGCTAGATTCTGTAACTCAATGCAACCTCTCATTCAGTACTTTCTTTTTCTTTTTAAAAAACTAAGGTGTGTTTCTGGGATTTGCTATTCATATTCTAAGGCAAATTGGCATCCCCTACAGCACGTACCTTTAGAAGTTGAAACCATTGTGATTTTAGCAAAGTTAAACAAAGATTACTTTGTGAACTTACCAACAACTACAGCGTCCATGAAAATAGATACTTACGTTATTGTAACTTGGAACACCCCTCGACTCGCTCATAACCAGCGAAGATCCAGCGCAGTGTCAAAGGGATTTTGAATGAGGTTTTCTTATTTCTGAGACAGAACCTGGAAGTTCCAGTTTTACTTTGCCTCACTTTAGTTAAGCTACATCATCCAACTCATTTTTATCTTCCAGTTTGTGTACGGATAAAACACACAAGATACAATGTGGTAAATGTGAGCTTAGTTGTTAACTTTGGAGTGAACCAGGCTGTTTCCCCCCAACCTCCAGTCTTTAAGCTAACCTAGGTAACTGTCTCCTGGCTTTTGCTGTATGCTTAATGGACAGATATGATAGTGGGATTGATCTCACCATCTGACTCTTGGCAAGAAAACAAATAGGTGGTATTTTGCAAAATGTCAGACTTATTTAAAGTTTTATGTAGCAACAAATTAGATGGAAACTCTAGAAGAATTTAAACTAATGAAGTGTTTTTTGTCTTTTCATTGGATTTGCTAACAGCAATAGAATTGTAAGAAGCATTGTAATCCTAACTTTAAACTTTTTTATTTGAATCTAACAGATATGTCCCAGAACTCTGGGAATCAAGTGGGCACTGCAACACAAGTTCTAACATTTACCTCACATCATCCTTTGGCTGCTAGTTGCATTTTGATCCACTCTGGCCGCCCCAGGCTATGAGTCAGCATGACACAGTACCCAGCTGCCAAACTGCTGGGTGTTCCTCCTTCCAGCTCAGCCACAAGACAGATTTGCATTTGATCTTATTGTTATATTCATACACTGTGTTCCTGGACTCACAAATCTGCTAATTTCCCTCTCTGATATGTTACTCTCTTAAAGAACCTGCACATACAATTCCAGTGTATTTTATGTAATTTGTCAGTGGGTACAGTAAGAGTGCAGATGACCAATGCTACTTCATCACTACCACCTGCTGTTAATTCTCTCCGGCTGGACCCTGACAATCATCTTCCCTCTGTAGCTCTGCACTGTAATGCACTCCCACACGGTCTTATCACAACCACTTTATTCCATCTGTAGAAAGAGTGGGAGTGTGTGGTCTCCTGTATGAGTTATTGCCACGGAACAGTAGCATGAAATTAGCGTCGGCGGCTTGCACCCTGTGTGTGGTCTGTTAGCGTTTTTGATACACGAGTAGTGTCTCTGATACTAAATGCGGTACCCCCGGAGGGTGGAAAACAAATACAGTGTGATAGCACAGTGACAGTAGAATTACATAGGTTGGAAAAAAACAAATTAACCAGAGGGATGAGGGCTCCAATTCTCACAGCATCACCTTCTGTTTGCATGGCATTGCTGTGAGAGCATATTGACATAGTTTGTTCATAACTGTATGCTTAGTAATTCATGTAAAAGAAAGTTATTTAACTTGCAGCTGAATGATTACCATGAAACACGATACGCAATATGTGCTCAGTTGCGTGATTGCTGCGACATTCTGCAGGCAGGTGTTCAGTTTGAGCAAAGTAATCATTATACGTACAATGGTTTATGTAAATACAGAGCTTAATTAGTTTCAAGTCATTGCGTGTGTTTTTTAAATGCTGATCAGCTGCAGAATTAATTGCCACAAAATGCAATGTGAAGTATACTGGACAAAAGTAAGCTGGAAAAGAGGAAACCAGTATGCGGTCTGTTCTGTTTGGCCATCTTCTGCCTTGAGAGGCCATGTGACAAACAAGCTGTAGCGTGGAGCCGAGAGGTGACTAGCTGGCCATTAGTGAAGGCTGCTGGCTGCTGTGGGTCAACATAATCACAGACCTTCTGGGCCTAATGTCGTATGTCTCCGTCTTGCAAAAAAAAATCTGAAAAACAACCTGAGACATTAGTTTGAGATGACCTTCTGACTACAGCAAAACATATCCCTGTTACAAGCCTGGTGGCAGAAAGGCAGCGGGGCACACCAGGCCAAGTGGTGTCAGTTTCTCTGGGGAGGGGATTTTAGTGAGAACAGCGCAAGTGCCTGTTGCTTAGCAGCACTAAATGACCATATTTCCCGATTCCGGGCAATGAGTTTTGTTAGGTGAAGCCTAACAGGGGATATAGAGTGACACCTGCAACAGCTCAGAGTCCTGCCAGGAGCATGCTGCAGGATGTGAAAGAGATGTGACTTTAAATATCTGAATAAATTGTAATGATGCCATCAGGCGGATAGTGATGACCACACTGAGTTACAGTTGCTGTACAATGCATCCAGTGTAATGTTCCCCACAGAGGTTTAATTGGCATTTTATAGGAAGCGCAAGGAGATTATGCTTCGAGGACCGTGTTGACAATTATCAACACTGAGCAGAGCTGATGCTGTTACTGAGCTCCAAGTTTCTCCTGATTCTTTAGTTCATCTAGTAAAACATCATGCTACAATTAATCTCGCCTGAAGCAAATTTAGTGGTGTTTGTATCTCTTTTAACAGAGCTGGAGAGAGCAAAAATGCATCTTGGGAGAGAGCAATACTGACATTAAAATCTTTTAAAGTTTAATTTGTATTCATATTTTTTTTGCACTTACAACCAGCATAAAATCACTGAACAGATGTGAACAGATGGTCTGATGTACCAGAGGTCCAGTCGCCAAAGATTTATTTAGTTGACCTCCCAAATATATAAAAAGTCAATATAAAGACCATCAAGTGATTCAAAAGTAATGCCTGCACATAGCATACATTATTTTATACATACATAAGGAAAAGTTGCAGGATGATAAAACAACACATAATGTCATAACCAGATAAACAATGCAATGACTTTTTCCTTGTTAAAATTGATATAAGATCTTGGCATTCCATATCTGTGCACCATGATTTTCAACAAAAAGAAATCTGCAGATGTTTAATCTATTTGGAAGTATGAGAAAGATCTTGAACATTTAGTTTCAAAGCAGCTATAATCATTATTGTTACATAAAAAAAAGGAAAACATGGGAAAAGAGTAATTTGTAGTGACAGTCCCACAGAGAATTATCACTTGACTCTGCAGATTCACTCAACTCTTCCTCAGCATTTTAGCATCTTAGAGCTCATTGTTTTGGTTTGAAAAATGTTTACTACTAAAAGAGTTTTACAATTTTACTGCTTTGCCAGGTTTTTTCAATGAAAACCCCCACTGTGTGTTATCTGCTCAGCAACAGCAGACAGACATATTTAGCATTTGTTAACATTTAGCTGCTAAAGAGAGGTTGGTGCACAAAATTGGAGCAAAAAATTAGTGAACACTGAACTTACAGTGGGTACGGGAAGTATTCAGACCCCTTTGAATTTTTCCCTCTTTGTTTTATTGCAGCCATTTGCTAAAATTATTTCTCATTTATGTACACTCAGCACCCCATCTTGACAGAAAAGAACAGAAATGTAGAAATTCTTGCAAATGTATTAAAAAAGAAAAACTGAAATATCACATGGTCATAAGTATTCAGACCCTTTGCTCAGTATTGAGTAGAAGGGGTGTGAATACTTTCCGTACCCACTGTACATTCATCAGGTGGCCAGA